>NCVS01000866.1:73874-100435 GCA_003055095.1 Goniozus legneri
GGGGGGACGAATATGCTATACGAGCTTCCAGACGAGAAAGCAGGAGTCTGAAAATGCTTCCTAGATAAACTCGGCCCCTTTATTACCAATCCGAAGTTCTCCCTCCCGTAGCGAGGAAGTTATTCGAGTTGGCCTCCCCTCTCTCCCTCGCGAGGAGGACACTGGAGAGAGAGGAGGGTGCATAATTTTTCGCGTTACGTTATCGCGCGATAAATCCATCGGCAGCGGCGCGCTCACGCACGACTCGCTCCTTCCGCGAACTTTTCGAAATAGATTCGCCGGGTCGCACGTGACGCGAGAGATCTCGACGTTTTGACACTTCGACTTTCCCGCACCCGGCTGATCCTTTTGTCGACGATTTCCTCGCCACTCGAGAATACAGATTAGGTCGTAAGAATATTACGAGCTCATTTCGACGCGATACGACGGAGAAGTCGGAAGAAGAAATATAAAGAAATCGCGGAGGGTGATTTTCCTAATAGCGGTGTGATAAATAACATAGAAATGTGTATATTTTCGTACGAAGAATTATAGATAGACACAACGAGTGACTAAGACTCGATGAAGATTGTGAATGAAACGTTTATTTTTTATGTTAATAATATTCGTCGAGGAATAAGCGTTCGATTCGTGGAAACGCGATAAGCTTTTGATGTTGCCAAATCCACACGAGCCTTCCGGTGTAACCTCGTGAATTAACGAGCGAGCCTCGAACTTCTCCGTTTGTTGTCGCAACGAGGAGCGAGTTCATCGAAAAGTTTTTCTTTCGCGCGAAATTTGAGGTAAAGTAACGAGGAATAGCGTAACGGTTCGATCGGGAGTTACCTTGAGACATTCGGTATCGCTGATTGGCGGTGGCCGGTGGGCGCGTGTATTGTCCATTATTTGGATAACAACGGGTGAGTATAATGCGTTAATTTTAGACGAGGAACGCGAAGACGCTCGCGCGCTGCCTTTTCGTTTATTTTTTTCCCCGACTCCCCCCTCCTCTTACCTCTCCCGCTGGATAACCCACAGTCACTTACTTATTTATAAACTGGCATCGCTAACTGCCTCCAGTCGATTCTATCATCGCGCGTTTAAATTTAGCGGACTGCAGCGAACGACCGAAACGAGTAGATACAGAGACGGTGTACCTACTCGCCGCGCGGTTTCACGCGCTCGTGTAAACGATAATCGGCGAAATCAAATTGCACGGTGACTCAATGAAAACATCGTAAATTTTTTAATGCAAGCGAGTGGAAAAACCCTCGTAGCTCGATCGCGTAATCGGGAATGAGAAAATTGCTACGATTATAGACGAAGAGCGTGAAAAAAAGGCTGGTGGTCGTCGAAATTTTATCACCCAACGCGGTTTCGTTTTCTCTCGTCCCTCGAAATAAGCTAAAGGTAGTCGAGTAGGCAATACACTCGGTTCCACCTCCCCTCGTTTTTCCTACGACGTACTGTCCTGCCAATCTCGAGCGGTCCCCAAGTCCGCAAGACAAACGACTGCAACGTGATCGCGTGGGAGATCGCACGAGTCATAAATTGCGTCACGATCGAGATTCGAGAGGATGGAAAGAGTTGGCAGGGTTTTTTTGGGATCCCTAATTTTCTCGCTCCAATCGTGAACGTCGCTAAGGGAGCGTCCGAATAATCGAGTTAATTTTCCGAGTTGAAGTTTCAATTTAACAGTTCTTCTTTAATATTCGTATATTCATTTTGTAGGTACTAGAAAACCACAGAGCCTGACTTTGATAAATTATATCGTTTTCCTCGAATCTCTCGGTTAGCTCGGGAGAAGCGCGAATTCGCTCGGAAATACTCTCACGTGTTTCGATCTTTTTTCCTTGCGCGTGAGTCGCTTGGTATACACGAACGTCACGAAAATTTCACCGCAATGCAGAATTTGCCGCATGATGTTGGCGCGCGTATAGGCGTATACACTCGCAGCTGTCTCGAGGGAGAACGATATACCTACGCCCACCGCGCATTACCGCGCCGAGAGCACGCTAGAATAAGCGCACGCAAGAAGCACGTAAGACAGAGCAGAGACAACGCGGACAATAAAACGGAGATTTCGCGCGGGGCTTCAGACTCAACGGATGAAAAATGGCTGGCTTGCAAATTTTTCACTCCGCGAACTAGTCGTATCGAGAATTGTTTGAAAATTTGTTTTTAAAAATTCGCTATTGTATACTCTCTTATCGAACTTGATTGGATATCCAAATTCAAAGAAACCGATCAAATTTTTCAAATCGGGAGGCAAATCGTTTATCGATCGATCTGTGTCAATAGTCGACGCGAAACGTCATTTTCACTGACCGTCATATTCACGCACGCGATAATAGCCGGAGCGCGAAAAGCACAATTATCGCGGAGAATTAGCGATAGCGAGAATCTCATGACAATTTCCCGGTGTATAGATAGAGCGAGATTTCCGGTGCGATTCTCATCGAGTCGGGCTTTTCGTATTCACCTTTCGAAGTCACGGAGAACTCCCGAGAGAGACGCAATAAAGAATTTTGTTGTGATTGAAGTAATTCTACATGCGGCACAATTCGAGTGCTTCAAATTTAAAAATTAGATCGTTTGCGGGACTAACTCGATAGACACGGCGAAGGGCCGAATTCGCTCTTCGTCGGCATAACAACTCGCTCAATCTCGGAATGAAAATTTATCGAGTCCGAGACGAAAACCGTGGGCCGAGGAAAAAGTGGGAGCGGAGCGGATGCTGGGCGTTTTGTTTTGGTGTTTTCGTTGGCACACACGCGCGAGCTCGAGGCTCGAACGCGCGTGAGCACCCGGCGCGCAAACAGACGAGGGACCTCCCGGGCCGGTTGATACCTCGCGACGAGGAAAAGGTCAGTTGGCGCTAACCCATCGGCGCGTCTCATCATCCGTTCCGTGCTCTGCTCTCCTCCTGCCGTTACGAATGAACGGACCCAATCGGCCGAACGTGGCGCTCGTTGTGTGGCTAGTTTATTATATCATAGTGTTCCGAACAAGCGCGTATATTTGCGCTTGCATCGAGTGAGTACCCATGCATGTAGTATAACGCGGATGTCGAGCGAGGTACTTGTTGCTGGTCGACTACGTCGGATTTGTTTGCTCGACGCCTCGATGTGAGTGTGCGTAGCCGATACAACTTCGCTCCTCGGTATTCGAAAAAACAGAACTTTCCGCGGCAAAGGGCGCTCTTTATTAACGATTCGATGTTTGTTCGGAAAAGAGTTTAAGGTCAGGCTAATGCGCGGCTGTGCGCCGTTTATCGTGTATATGCGGAGTGGGTCGTAACGCGATTGGTATCGCTCTACCGCGTCGATATAAAATGTAACGAACGTCTGCTATCGCGATCGTTATTTTTCATCGACGAAACGAAATTTTAGGGGGAGTCTATGGACTGGTTTTAAATACTTCAGTTTGAAAAAAAATTAAAAATTTGAACGAAAAATATTGATTGTGACAAAAGATCGAAAAAGTACTTTCACTGGTTCATAGTACTGTCACATTTTCTTGTTATTGTCTTAGTTTTTCTTTCAACGATTAAAAATAGTAAATTGAAACCGTAAATTCGTTAGCACTCAATTTAACCTAGTAGAGTAGGTGTGCACGTTGAGTTAAGGTCGGACGGGGGAGGACTCAACGACGTGATTCGATCGATCGAACGATGTTTCTTCTGTTGCAGATCCATACTGGGCAACGGTGACGGACGAATAGGTCGAGTATGCGACGGTCGCTCGTCGAGTGAATAATGTCACGCTGGTGTCGCCCGACGGCTGGCGATTATGACGTAACGCTCGGCGAGACGGGGGTGAACGAACGAGGGCGAGGAAGGCCGGGGCACGGAGGAGCGATAAGGCTCCTTGCATGATCTGGCCCGCGAGTCGCGAGTGCCTGGGGGGAGGGGGGAGCACCTTACACGTGTGAAGGAAGGACCCGCGGCCCACAATCGGTCCGCTCCATAGGCGGCATGGTCCTTTGGGCCACCATACTAATCCTTCAAGGAGCTGGATTCGTTGGTGAGTACGCCACTTCTATCAATTTCTCTTTTTTTTTTTTTTACTCCCAGACACAACTTTGCCATTTGCCAATGTCGTACGTTTTAGCGACGACAACGAAGACGGTGACTTATCGCGCGATCGATTGGCTGCGCTTAAATCGTCGCCGTATAGCCACGTGCAGACGTATAGACACACGTAAATACGTAGACCTCACTCGCTCTCTCCTTTAACCCCTGCTTTCGATACAACGTGTACAGCCTCAGTGAATTATTGATCGCGAATAGAAAACGTCATTAGCGTCGTTACACGCACGCGCGACACTTTATTTTCGACAGTGCGATGTGGGAACCGATGGAATCGAACCGATCGCTGGAAATCGACCGCACCACGGGTTTTTTCAATTTTTACTCTTATCGACGAGCCTTGATTGAGCTAATAGACCTCGATTTATCAATTTTTTCAATTTCCCTACCTCGATTGGTATTTTTTCGTCCTATTCGTCGCGCATCACTGACTCCGCTGAAAAAAATGAGAGAACCGAGTGATTAATGATCCCTCACTCGGTTGATTCCTGAGTATTTCGCGATTATTTAACTCGATATGTTTTTTTTTTCTTTTACAGGCTCGGTGACGGGTATTCCCGGCGTACCAGAAAACATAACGGTAATGTTCCTGAACCCGACGTCCGTCCGCGTGTCCTGGAGCACCAGTCAGGTCGATCAAGTCGAGAAGTACGACGTGACGTACAAGCCGACCGATGCCAGGTGCGCTTACCGCGTATTCGACGCAAGAATCGATGTCCCACGCGACCGAACGCTTTTTTTTGCCCTCATCTCGCTCGCTTCGTCGAGAGAACAATTTTTTACCCCCGCTTTGCTCCGCTCGACGAACGCGGACGCGATGACGCGATTAAACTCCGTACACACGATTTTTATGCGGAAATACGACCGCGTTAACATCTCGCGTGACGGTGGCAATTGAAAAATCGACCAACGATTATCGCGAACGAAACAGCCCGGAATCACGTATCCCGGTACGTCCGAGGCTCCGTTACCCCTCAGAGTTGTCACATTTTTCTTTGTTACAAAAGATATTCGACTCTCCCGATATCGAGAGATATTAATCGAGAAAAATGTTCCATTCCGCTGCGGCGCAGGATCTATGACGACAGGTATACATTGTGCTTATCAACGTTATCCTTACGTAATTCTCGTTCCATTATTATCGATCAGTCGTGATTTTTGGCCGTAAATATTTACGTGTGCTGTGTCGCATTGTGACATAATCAACCAAGTAGCCAATGAAAATTCATACCCCCTTCCAGTGTGTTATGCAACGTACGCAGAATTAACGTCCGTAGTTCGTATGCGTAACGATATTGACTATTTTTGTCGCAACAATCCTAATTGCTGTACCGAGTCCGCACATGCATCGTTGTGAATTATACAAACGTATCAGAACGTTCCTTTAATTTGTATACCAACACGTGATGTTCATGTAGTGCTAAAATGTCACACCTCGACCGAGACGATTCTAGTTGACACGCATCGTAGGTAACACAGCTGCGTTATTCGACAACAAAAATAGATTCGAACTCACTACTAACACTTGTAGATGCAAATGTACAGGGATTTCCATTCAAAATACGAGAAAAATATTTTGTTCGTCTGACAAAATTTTTTTCTTTGTACGAATTTAATAATTAAATACACCCTAAGAATATTTTCTTCCGGGTTGCGAAAGTAGACCTACTCGAACTTTGGCGAATAATCGATTACGCGAATCGAGCGGCGTGTTCTACACGTGAATTGACGCGCGATCGGAAATCGGATCTCGCCCTCGGCGACGTTGCAGACGAGCTTCCTGTCCGATACGTAACGAGTCACGTCGCTGACGATGCATACCGGCTCTACCTCGGAGCGCTCTTGTCGCGAATTTTCACTTCGCTGTGCCGATAGCGTGCCTTCACGGGTGGGGAACTAAATTCTCGAATTAAAAATATGCGCCGTATTTTCGACGAGAATACAACGTTAAAAAAAAAATACACCGAACGTCGATCACCGCTAGCGTAGTACACTTCCAAATAAGAACCACACTATAACAGTTACGTAAAACGAAGCGTGCATGTATCGTGAGATTGTGTGAATTTACATAATTCCCAAGAAAATTGCTTGCCCGATATATTAAATGGATTTCGTATAACCTGGATTTTGATAAATAATTTTGGCGAGAATCGTCGAAAAATATTGGCTGACGCGAATAGAGAATTTATAATGAATCGTTAGCTTGTCGGAGATGTGCTCGATACGTACCACTTTTTTTTCGATTTGCATAAACCGCAGTTTGCGTTGGCAGGAACGTGGAATCGTACGAACTCGTTTTATAGAGCGAACGTGACATTGAAAATTCTAAACAACCGGGGTTCAAAGTCAAGATCGTAGATCAAGGCCGCACTCGAGTACTTTAACGAGCGGGCGTATCGCGTTCCTGCAATTACCTATATTCCGAAAACATTAGTTTTCGCGATGCTCGTAAAAAGAAAAACGAGCTGCCGTGCCGCGGTGTATTCTCGAAAATTGCCGTGAAAGATGCCCTCGCACGAGTAATGACAGCTATTGTCCATAATAGTCAATTTAAGAACTAATTTGACTTTTGCGCCGAGAGATCGCGGACGTACATAAACAATAATAAACATCGAAACTAGGAAGAAATTCCGTAGAGCCCTCGCTTGGAATTTCCAATATCGGATAAACGAGTACGACGTTTAAAATATGCAAGAGATGGGATTCTAATTGGTTTTGTTAAATCGCAGCCCTTTGAGCCTTAGAGAAGTGTTTGACCCTCATCCCTCGCTAAAGAACGAAACCCCACGAAGGAGCTTAAGAATCCGCGAGAGAAACAAAACCGAAACAGAACGGCAAGATGGTTAGTTACAGGGTGGTGGCGGTGGTCGCGGGTAACAGCGAGGCGGTCACGTTGAGCGGTCTTCGGGCCGACACGCAATATCAGCTCGTCGTCACTGCCGTCAGAGCGGGAAAGAAGTTTCGCAGTCGACCGATCGTCTTCCGTACACTCGGTAAGTTTCCCAACCCAAATTTCGTAATTCCCTCGTTACGGATGCCGGCTATTCGATGAATTGGCTCGAAAAAAAAAAATAGTCGAACCTCGTCGATGCTCTTAGCCAACGAGCCACACGTAGCGAACTTTTAATCGTCGAACGAGTTGAAAGTTTCGCCATCGGTGGGAGGAAATAAACTTCCTCGAATCCTCGGGATAGCGCCCACGCACTCATCCCGCGAAGCGTTTTATCGAGATTGCCGAGCGAGCTGGCTCGTTTTTCTCGCCTCTCCTGCGCTTCCATCGGATAGCTGGCCCGTCCGAGTGGGACGTAGCAGTAAAGAAAGCCGTCGTTTTTCCAGAACCGCCGCGTACGTCCCCGCAGCAGGACGCGACGGTGACCGGCGGTCCTCTTCCTCCGCCCCCGCCGTCCTCGTTGCAGCCTCAGTCTTACGTACAAGTGAGTACCATCGGAAATTTCTAGGGGCGATAAAGAGGGAGGAAACTTCATCCTGAATTATTCGAACGGCGTAATCGACGCGCAATCTGTAAGCTTCGGCCGGGAAGCCTCGAGAATACCTCGAGCTTGCTTATCGAGGGGAGTGAATATTTGTCGATACTCGAAACGTGCCGCGCGAGCGGAATAAGCACGAATATTGACCCAAAAGAGGCTCGGGCTAGAACGTTTTTTGCGTTTCGCTCGCGCGGCTCGCTGTGAAGTAATTACAACGTTAGCTATCGATCAACGTAATTTCACAACGTCCTTATTAATAGCTCGCGAATCGATACGGGAGGTTTGTTGTACGCTGTGGGACCAATTATGCAAAATTTAGCGACGCAGTTCTTTAACACGAGAAGCGAAATTTGCATTGCAACATTTTACGAGGTTAATCGTATTCGAAACTGAATTTCTTGATAACAGATTGCAAAGGATCTCCTCTTATTCAAACATTTAAAGATTATAATTTTTTGTTCAGATACGCGGTGTAGAAGTTGGCATAGTCGTACTCGTGCTGCTGGTGTGGGCGGGCGCGATAGCCCTCTTCTTCAACCGATGGGGCAAGATACGCATGCTGCTGCCCTATCAGCCCGACTACAAAGAACAACTCAAAGTGCCCGGGACGGGCGTGTGCTCGGCCGCGAACGCTGGCTACACGCAGCACACGAATCAGCACGCGTGCTCTCAGGTAACGAAACTCGCGTCAGAATCGTTCAAAACCTGCCATGATTCCAGCATGACCGGTACATACTCGATTTTTTTTTTCTCATTCGACGTACGCGAGAAAGCGAAACTCGATACTCGAGTTGGACGCGAATATTGGGAGGGGTGAATCGTTACGAGTTCGGTGTTGGACGAATTTCGGGGAAATTATTTTTCCCATTCGAGGGACGTTCGACCGCACTTGGGAAGTTTGTATTAAATTTGCCGAGTTTCGAGCGGACCGCTCGAATCATCGTACTATTCGAAAATTGGATTAGCGCATTTTTGCGGAATAACATCGAGAATTTTCACTCTCAACTTTACTCGATGACGATTAAATTCAACTCGGGAAATCGAATTACAACCGAATTAATAATCTTGACGAATGAACGTGAAATTTCTAGAGAGTAATTGTTTTCACGCGAAACACCGAATTTTCGGCGGAGAATAGAATAAATTGCGAAACTGCGTTCTCGTACGAATAACGAGTCTCGTTGGAACGCGCGAAATCTCGAGTTTCGCGGAGGATCCCGCTGGGACGGAAATTCCGAGTAACGACTTAGACCACTGAACTCTGGACAACGACTCTGGCGCGAACGCGTTACCGATCGAATACGTACTTTATCGTTCTCGCGACAATTCGTACGCGAAGCCGACAGATGCGTATCCGGATAACGTTCCACCCAGGACGGTAAAATTTACATCGCATTAGTCGATGTAAAATAAAAAATTTATTATCTCGTAACCTCAATCGTCGACCTATATTGGTAACGACCGAGCGATAATCAGCAGATAGAAATCGATTTGACTCTTCCCGGGGACGATGTAGCATTACTATCCTACTTTACTTTATTTTCCATACTCAATATCTCTCTTTACGCTTGTCACGTTCGCCTCGCCACGGTAGAAAAATTCGCTACTCTGGCCGGCACTATAGAATACTCATCGATACGTATCGCGATTATATTTCTCCACCGCTCAGCTTTTTACTCTTCGCTATTCCTTTTTTTTCTTCTTCATTGACGAATACCGTAGTATACAACCTAATACATGTCATAGCAGTGTTTGATATCGAAAAGCGCTCGCGAGAGACTGAAACTTTCGCGAGTATCGCAAAACTCGCGTACCGTTGAATATGCGCAAACAAAAAAAAAAGAGTTGTCAATATTGATTACGAATCTACGAACCGAGACTGTATTGGTCTCGCGAATAGAGCAGTTGTTTGCATTAGGAAAATTTTCGCGACGAATATTGACAGCCCTGGATTATTGAATTCTCAAGAACGATGAACGCTGTTGGGAAAAAATATCTAACGGGTGTTAAACGAAAATGAAAAGGTAATGACGACATTGTCGGGTATGGTGATGCAGTGCGGGGGCGGGGGCTGCTGCGTTTTGGAACAGTGCTTTCAGTATCCCAGGAGAGCCCGAGAGCCCCGAGACTGCGGCTGCCAATTCGCTCTACTCCACAGGGCGGACATCGCGTGACCATCGGTACAGCTTCCACAAATCTTTTCCATTCGTTTCCTCTTTTCTTTTAATCTTTCTCTCTCTCTCTCTCTCTCTCTCTCTCTCTATTTCTCTGTATCTTTTGCGTCTCTGTTTAACGTCCTGCAAACTTGTTTTTCAAAGCAGCCTGCGTTATCGAACGCTCTTTCTCTCTCTCACACGATCTTTAATCTTTCGTCTGGCTTTTCTATTTTGTGCTAGATTGTATCTATGTAGTGTCTCGATTTCTGCTTCGAGCACGGAGCGGTACGACACGCCGCGGTCGGCGAAATCGCGACTCGCTAACACGAAACGAGACCCTTTGCCACGAATCGTTCTGCAAACGCTAGTCTCCTTTTAGAACGCAAATTTTATCGCTCCCAGCAAATGCACGTTCGCACAGGCTTGCCAATCCATGAAAGTTTCCGACTTTCCACGTTAAAATTCCTTCTCGTCGAATAATTATTGTCGTCGGACAATTTTTTTTGTAAGAAACGCAAGTGCAAATTTACTCCTCGTTCGATGGCCAGGCAATGTGTTCTCGGTGATTTTAGATCGCATAGTAATACGACGACGAGTCGACAGCGTCGGCTGCGTTACAGGTCACTCGATCCAGAAGTCACTTGCACGGTACGTTGACTACTCGTGCCTCGCACACAACGAACGACTCAGCGGAGACGTTAATTCGAAGCGCACTATCCTTCGGCACTTCCCGCGAATGCATATTTTATCTCGAGAGCTGACAAATCCTTACCACTCGATACCGAAATAACATGCTTCTGCCTGATTGGCAAGCCTGACAAATAGAGCAAGACATTTTTGTCCAATAGAGGCGCTATATTTAACTCGAGACATGCATTTTGTGGCGTCGTATAAATCGTTCGATAAATAGACGAATGGCTTTTCTTAGGTGCTCTTGACGCGAAACTTTGCTTATTCTTCATTCATTCTCGGTCTCTCGAACGAGAGGTGAAAATCGAACGACACTCGGCTAATTCGGTCTTCTGGAAATCCTTGCGCGGCCCCGCCCCTGTACCTTCTCTCTTAAAAATAGAAAAAAGGAAATTTCTGTTTACCGTACAAACAAACACCGAGGGAACTCACCGAGGATCGTCGAGAATCGAATACGCGCCTATCGCGTGACGTTATCGACCTGTTATCCATTCGATAAACCAATCGCTACATCGCGGTCTCCCTTAAATACGATCGCGATTGACGCCGCTCCCGACAAAATACGATTAACGCTGCGAAAACTAACACACGTCGCGTTCAGCCAGGTCCATCGTAATTCAATAATCGCAATCGAATTAACTCATCGCGAGAGAAGGTGGTTGGGAGAGGGAGAAGAAAAAAAACTATAGCGATCGAATTACGAGATCGTGGTAGCACGCCTCATTTTCAAAAAAGTCATAATTTGTTTATAATTCTAGCGAATCTCATACAGTTCTAGAGTTCTCATATAAATGAATGAACAGTTCTGAGAACTCAAACAAAAAAACCAACTCAAACATGTTTTATTAAATATTATTGTTTGAGCTTCCTTTTTTGCTGTACTCTAGAACTTTATAAGAGAAAATTATGACTCTTGGAAATAAGGTGCCAAGTTCACACAGGTGGATAACTCGGCTAATTTTTGGATCTCTCGTCCAAATTTTTCGACTCGGGGAAATTAGACTCGAGTTCTCGCTCCGGAGGTTCGAAAGCAACCCCAGTCGATGTTAGAGTCGGCTGTTAGGAAGGAGCCTGGGAACGAAATAACGGGCGAGCCTGTATTCGCCGTCTCGCATCAAACGACTCGATGCACCGCAGTCGTGTGACGTCTGTGCCATCACATGCAAGCTTTGAACCACGACCGACTTCGCCATATACGAGGGAACGACTATCGCGCTCGATTATTTTATCGGGCGAAGGACGGATTCGCTCGAGCGTACGTTAAATCCGATTCGTCAACGTCGATCAGGCAGCTCGGCGAGATCGAGACCACGTCGGGAGAATATCGACGGCGTAAATTGGATTATCCTCGTCGAGGGCGACTGCTAATCAAATTGCTCGTCGTAAACTTCTGTCCTCCGATGGATCGAAAGTCGCGCGGAGTCCACGCGAGAGATGCAGACTCTCGAGATCGCGACGATTAAACGATTCGCGCGGGGACCCCGCCGAATAACGGACGGCTGCGGGTCACGGGTGGGACTCTTAATTAATCAAAGTACGATTCGAGCGAAAATCCGTGACCTTTGAGCATCGGCCGGGCAACGGGCGCGACGTGACGCGATAATTAAAAAATTATAATTGAAAAAAGTACGAGACTAGGCGGTGGGAGGGAGACGGACGGGATCGATCGTCGGACGTTTCGCGGGGTCGTTATTAAGTATTAACGGGCCGTACGAGCTCCCGGAATGCGTACGTGCGTGCTCGCATGCTCGACCGGGTCTGCACTTATTTTTGCACCGAGAGTTTATCACGCACGTGTTCCTTGCCGAGTATCTCGTTCGAGTATTCTGCGAATCACGAGGCGCATATCTCGACTCTCGTCGAGGCTCACGCTTGTCCCGCGTATGACGGCCAATCTCGAGACGAGTCTCGAGGCGAGTTCGAGTTTATCCGGCCGAGAATTGCTTTCACGCGCAGGACACAATTTTTTTTCTTCGATCACCGTCGCATACACGGCAGTGTCCACTCGCACGGAGATATTACCGAGTTTATGGGTTTTTTTATAGCATCTGCACTGGTCGAACCATCATGTGGACTCCGTGGACAGCGGCGGAGGGCTGGGTTGGCCAAAAGCCTCGAGGCCGCGCGTCAATAGCGCGATCGACGTGGCTGGCTTCTTGTCCCAGGTACGTAATCGAATGAGGAAAGCCGGTAACGCATCGCCTCGTCATCAACGACGATTAAGGATTAGCTCTCCGTTTTGAGCTTAAGTGGCTGAAACCCCTCGAGTTCCACTTTTTTTTTCCAAGTTCACTCGACTCGAGTGATTTACGTTCTTTCCGGAGGTTTCGATTCGAAAGTTTAATTTCGTTGAAAAAATGATATCAACGATAAATTTTTTCTATTCGAGAAAATTGAGACTCTCGCGAGCAAAATAGCGCAATATAGTCGGACGGTAATGTCAACGCGACACCGATTGCGAACGACTTTTGCCATAAGATAATACCCGCTCGCGAAATATTGAAAGAAAAATGGGAAAGGCTTTTGATTGACGAGACCGGATACGTTGTACTCTGACACCGATTCGACCACGACGAGATATACACTCTCCTCGATTCTCTGCGGCTTTTCAGCGCGAGACTTGGAAAAATATTGTATTTGTTTCATTCGAAGTTATTTTTTAACATTGCCCTGTCCGTACAAACGACGTACTTCTCGCTCGCTCGACTTTTCGATTCGCCTATCGAGAAAAGGGCCGAATTCGCGAGAGGGAAAAAGCCATTACATTCTTTGGCGCGATTTTTGAATAAATTACGACGGAAACGACGTGAATCCAAACGTCAAAGTTCAAGGTGTCGTTCGGTGAATCGCTCCGAAGCAAATAATCGATATCGTTCCTCGCTTTACACCGCGAGGAGGTAACTGAATTTCGCCTTCCGTCGGATGGCCCGACTTTCGTTCCTTCGATAAATCCGTAAGATATCCCAGTGCGAAATTCGATTTCTATAAATTCGAAATGCCCCCGACAGGAATTTCTACGACGGCACGGCTCCACGTCGCGGCTCTGTCGGAAGGTTCGCAGTGCAGATAATCTACCGTTGACGTCGACCAGCCAGCAACAGCAGCAACAGCGCCAGCATCACCATCAACAGGAACGAGCGTCGAGCTCGCGGGAAACGACGATCGAGTGCGATCGGGAGTCGTTTTTGCGCGCCAATCCGGATGAGATCGAGAAGAGCGACGAGACCGATTCGAGGAGGCACAGCAGTCTCGAAATCGGCGTCAAGGACAACACGGAAGCTCTCCTGCTCGAGCCGTGTCATCAGCAACCCTCGTCCAGGTGAAACTTTCTCAATTTACGTTTCTTTTCATTCGCGACATCGTGCATTCGTAAAATTCCTTTCTCCCAATCCAACTACCGAGACCTAAATTGAGATTAAGAATTCAATCGCTAATTTGTCTGGCTAGCAGTTTTACCGCGTAATTGTCGGCCCGTTTCTTACATCGCTGTTTGTCTTTCGTTATTCTTTTTTGTTTCCGTCGCAAGATCGACGACCTAATGAAAGTCTGCTGCTCTCTTTGTGTAAATCGCATGACCAATAGCGATATCGAAGAAATTTTATGCTATAAGTGTTCTCGAGCAAACTAGACCATTGAGGTACAACAATTTCTATTGAGTATTCAATATAAAGTTTCAAGGTTTTCGCATAAACTTATTTTACGCCGTTGAATAACTAACGCACATTAATAATGCGTCGGTTTCAATAATGTAAATAAAAAGTATGGAACAGGTAGAATAAAATGTATGATGGTTCGACATAAGGGATCCCCCGATCGTAAAACGACGATAAAAATATTTTGCGATAACGATTGACCTACAAATTTCATCATTCGCGAACCAGGAAATGCTAATAATTCACTCAAACTGCGTCGTAAATTTGCTTCGATATCGATAATCAAGAACAATTACGAGTTTTTGACGACACCGGCATACCTCGAAATCTCGAAATTCAATTGGACGCACTCGCGTGAATTATTAACTTTCGAATGTTATTCCTGATTTCTACTCATTTTATTCGCCTCTTCGCGTACGACGAAAAACAAAATGTAGAACGAACATTTTCGGTCGGCCATAACGGCCGAGGCGCGGGTAGAAAAATTTAATTAACGAGAACAATTCCGGGAATTAAATTGAAAGCCCGTACAAGCGACGATGAAAATAGCCGCGCCGAACGAGCGGTACCTGCACATTCGAGGGAAGATACAGACGGCGTTATAACGCCGGACAAAACGAGCCATAAACTTTTCTACGGCTGTTTCAGGGATTCCCCGGTGGCTTCCGCGTCGTTGGTCGCGCGACGAATCGGCTGCTGGCGAGTGGGCGGAAGTCACGAGTACGTCAGATGCCCTGTTCAGCCGTCCTCGGTCGATGAACGGTAAAAAGAAAAAGAAAGCAAATCCCGAGTTTTCTTATTTCACGAGCTTCCACGTCACAACCCTTTAATCCTCACCTCCCCGCCATCAGCTGGGTGTCTCGCAGACTTTTTCACTGCTCGGTCGCGATAATTTTAACCTAACGAAATTATTCGAAAATGCGTCAAAAAAATTCCTCGTAGAGATAATTTTATTTTAAAAAACCTCGAGGTGGCGATTTTTTCGTTAGCCATTCGCGTTGGGACTTATCGCGGCCGAGTTCGTATGAATAATAACCGTCCACTGGCCGGGCGTCGTTTCATCTCGCGAATATCGCTCTCGTTAACAGTTACATGACTTGGCGGGACGCCAAATGACCACGGGAACTGTACCGACGAGTAAACCTATGTAGAATTAAAAAGATGAAAATCGTGCGATTTTATATTTCGCTATGAATTATTAATGCGTTTAAAAATGTAGGAAATGAATGTAAAATGTAACTAAATCAAAGTATTTGTTAAATGTAATTTGACGAACTGAATTACGTCCGTGTAAATGCTCGAACGTTAGACGGTATCGATTCGTAATCATCCATCTATATTATGGTTGCGTTCAAAGACAACGTTCTCCTCGTCGGTGTGACGTACAAGAATGTGCAACGCCGGAAACTCGGTCGATAATGGAACGTGTAAACTTGAGAAGAATTAGCTCGTCCGTCTGAGCAAGGAGGCACCCTCGAACACGATAAACATATCATTTACGTCTCGCATTGGGCTCTAATTGTAGAACACACGTGCGCACTGTAACTATCGCAACTCACCCTCGTAGTCACGAACAAATATAAACCTACCTCTCGTTGGGTGCGTATTTCTGATTCTGTCTTGAAATGTACATATCTTGTAAATACAGGAGGAAAATATATGTAAGATAAAAATTTTAAAAGACTGTAATTTTTCAGATACTGCCGGCGTTCGTACGAGAGCGACAACACGCGGGCCCCACGTCTTCACCATTATCGTCGACGGCTCGACAACGACCGTCACTCGAAGAGCTGCGAGTACGCGAAGCGCACGCCTGACTCGCCGGTCGAGGTGCACCACTTCGGCTTGCCGATACTGAGCGTCAGCGAGCCGAGTCCACCAGACGAGACTGATCGAGTCGACGATTACTTGTAGAATTTGCTCGCCGGGGAATTCACGAGAGAACTGCTCGTATGAATTTCCCCTCCTGCTCCTTATAGAACCCCTCGTTGAGAAGAATTTGCGGTATTCGAGCCAGCCTGTTGGGCGCGCATCTTCCCAGGCAATAAATACGTACTCTTCCCAAATACGCAATTAACGAACTAAAATAATTTCGACCCACTCGAGTGAAGGTTTAGCTACGATTGTGAGGTTCGGAATTTTTCTCGGTGATCGCACCGAGCGTACGAGAGGTCATAACGTGTTTGACTTTGTTGAACGGAGAAGATGAAAACATTTCGGCGAGCGCGTGTTTCGCCTTACGAAAACAAATCGACTCTTTGCGTTTGACGCAATTGTGTCTTATCTAACGATAATGGCATGTTATACATCGTACCTACGTGTGAATAAATGTTCAAATTCGACGTTAAACGAATTACCGATGATCGTAATTCGATTGTCTTATAAAATATATAGTTATGCGTGGGTATCGCGAACATGGAAATCCGTGTCAATTAAGAACGTAACGTATGTCATGGGATATTCTACACGATGAAAATTGGGACCCGAAATGTCAGTTCACGTTTTTAGATTTGCAGTTTAATCGTACTTATATAAATGGATGAAAATACGAAAAAATCGAATAACTACTCTCTCCAAATTAAATTTTAATCGTCATGCATGTAATAGAAACGTTTTTTAATCGATAAATACGAAAGGAAACGGAAAAAAAATTTATATCTTACGAAAAAAAATCTATACATATATATTTCTTACGAAAAGCATATTGCACGCTATCATTCGGACCACGTGCCTACTTACAGGTTGTCGCACATATTTTTATCACTTCGCAGGACCAAATACAGCACAACACACGAGGGGCCATTTCATATTTTGACTCTTCTTATGAATTCGGAAGGAATTTTGGCCATTTGATATGACGCTAAAGATTTATTTTGAGTATTCTCTCCTATAAAATTATAAAAATGTTTTTGTGCGAATCGCGAGTGATCGCCACTCCAAGCTCTTCGTTATACGTGAACTGTTTTATTTCCTCGTTTTCCCTGGCCCATATTTGGATGTACACAATCAGAGTCATTGTACAATTTCACATAATTTAATAATTAATTTCATAATTCATTCGAACATTTGGTCGAAGGAATTTTTAATTCTGTTTAGACCTAAGTATCCGTAAATAACTCTTAATAATTCTGGATAGAATGGGTAAAAGTATCTCTAACATGTAACCACGCGTAGCGAATACCATACAGATCTACTGTTCTGTTTGTTTGTTCACTTTGTAAATAATTTTGAATGTACATCTATAAGGGATTATTATCATCTACGAATATTGTGGGATCAAAAGCTGTCCACGAAGATTCATATTCTATTGTTTCAAACATTACGTTTTTGAAAAATTTAATACAATTCTTGATGTATTCTTCTTAATTTCTGGAAATAATTCTCGGAGTGAGAAAATTTGGCGAAATACAGTCCGAGTTAAAAAAACAATTTTACAACGATCCCTACAGAGACAGCGATTAGTTATTATCAATCTACAACGATTATAGCTTTAACCGATGAGACCAAATAGTAAAATACTCATATTCTTTTACTCGAGATAATCCAATGTAACTTTGGCTCCAACTGAATGACTTTTCATGTAAAATCAAAGGCTAATACTCATGTATATAAATACATAAATACACAAATATATATATTTATATATATATATATATATATATATAAACATGTTCGTAGTTTGAAACCTCAGTATCGTTTCTCGAAAAATCTAAGCTTTATTTATATCGATCGTTTCGTCGGTCGATGTCTCTTTCAGTTACCGTTAGTCCTACATTGTTTATATAACGTATAATTCGCATGGCAATTACGGAACGTATTTAGCCAGTGTAATACTTTCTTTAATTTGAAATGATAAGAAAAATCCCTTCATTTTGTGTAATAAAAAATGTGACCAAATATATTTACGTATTAAAGGAAGGATAGTTCACTCATCCATTTTGATGTATATTTGCATGTAAATATCCATAAATTTCTAACATGACGAAGCATGATGACGTGAAAAATTATTGATTTGAATATCAATGTTTCGTCAGTAATATAGTCTTTAATGTTTTAAGCGTTGCTAAACGCTATATTTTCTAATGACATTCGATATATTTTACCGCTGTTTTGTAAAATTGTATTCAGAAACTATAGTGTAAGACATTTAAACTTCAATGTCATATTTTCTAAGGGTTATGCGTCTTCAGTTTAGAAAATCAGCGTTTGAAAATTTAGTAAAAAAAATATTTCTTTCTACGATGTGTTATAACATACAGCGGAAAGATTTTGAAACGAAAAATGATAAAATATATCAATTTTGTTATTAATTCGTTACTAATAAAAAATAACAAAAATATTGAAGTATATATTTTTAGAAACAATTAGAAATAAATTGGCATATCTCTTTAACACTGTCGCTATCGGAACATATCTTACGGCATTGTCCCTTGCAATAGGAACGATAATTTCCTGTTGAATGATTCATTAATTTCAGCAATGTACATATTATATTTTCAGAAAATTATTGCTTATAGAATTGGTCAATAAATATGTCATTTTGTATACATGACGTAATTTTGAACATTGATAGAACGCAATATCATAATTGAATGCTTATGTGTATATTCTTATTAAAAATTAATGACCTATTCTTCTATGTAGCTCAAGCAGTACTAATCTTTTTACGAAATAACTGGTAACACGTGCAGAGATTGTACCGAAATAATTTATTATAACCAACTATATCTAATAATTACAGAAATATAACTTTATAAATATTGAAATTTTGCAGTTTTTTCCTCATTTACAATCACATTCTAACGATGTTGAAATGAGTAATAATCAAAGAATGATTTGAGTAATAATGGTTTTTCATTTCATGAAAAATTATAAAATAAAAAATATATACCTTATAAATAAAATATCCTAGAAGTATAATAATACTTATATAAATTTATTTACAGACATATGTACAGTTATTGACACAGATCAGTTTTAAAAAAATTCATTATTTACAATTTCATTTCGTCAGAGTCATTAATCTCTTGCAAATTAGATTTCTGTGTTTCATTTTCATTTTGATCATTGTTACTTGAAGATGTAATAGTATCTCGATTAGATTCACTATTCTCATTTTCATGGCTTCCAGGATTTTCAATTGAAACAGCATCCTTATCTGAATCATTCTGCTCAAGATGACCAGCTTCACTTTTTGGTAAACATGATGATTCAGTTGTGACAGTGTTGCTTTCAGTATTACTTGTAACTGGTGTGATTTTCCACATTAATCTCTTCCATGGATCTTCCATAAAAGATTTCATATTAATGAATTCACTTATGTCTGGTTTCCGGTTATTAAAAGTTTTATGAAAATTCTGTAAGTGAAAAATAAACACAATGAAATATCATTAAAATTGGAAAAATGACAAAATTTATGAACTTCAAATAATTTACTTACATTTCTTTGGCCGCGATATGGTCTGTCGTATGGCTTGGAATAACCAAAATGGGTATTATTAAAATGTTGGGAGCCATGTTGATTACCTCTATGATGATAATGGTTATTTTTATGTTGATTATAATCAATTTTGGAAAATTGATTATGGTTATTATGGTTGTTGTAATTATTATAGTTACGCTGGTAACCACGATTATTACTATGTCCACGCCAATTTCCTCCTCTGCTAGGTCGAATATGTGAACGGTTATTTGTACTCACATCTATCGGAATAAAATCACCACCACTGGGTTGTGCAGAACTGCTCTGATGAAATTGATAAGGTGGATCATATTGATGACTGCCTCCTTGATCAGTCTGTCTCCTCCACTGATACTGAGTATTATTAGTGTTGCGCATGCTGAATGGTGATTTCTTCATTATGAAATTTTCATAAATCACAATATACACAATAAAGTTTCAGTCAGTAGTATTATATAACACTATATAATAACACTGCTCCAGCAATCAGGTTTTCGGATTTGGTAAAATTCTTTCGAATATAACACGATACAATGATCTATCTCCACTAATTGAGTATAAGATAACCTCAATATCACGCTTGAGACTGCAAGAAACTACGACAGCATTTAGCACTTGCGTCTTGCGCTTTGTACGCCATTACTAAACAATGATGTCAAAAATGTCGGAAACTGAATGCCGGTATAAAAAACCCTACAAACTGACGTAATCTGGTTCAAGGGACATTTCTCTTCCCCTATTAGCTCGTTTCCTTTTTCCTTTTCTTCTCTTTTTTCTTATTGGCCCGTATTTCCATCCTAGTGACGATTTATTTTATATTAGTTCATTTTTGTTACGTTCTAACCAGTGGGGACTTGGGGAGTCTGGTTCTAACCAATTGTAGAGAAATTTTTACTTTGTTATTACTGTAATATTCAACGAATTCGATAAAAAAAGAATTATTTTGTAAATACGATTATAATTTAATAATTATTTAATATAATAAATTTTAATGGTGGATAGTTTGTCAATTAAAAATTAATGAAATATCTTCTGAGGTGAGAAAATTTGATTTTCGAGTTTTTAATAATATTTCAATATATCTAGAGTTCATGCAATATTCTTTTCAGAAAAATATAATAAAATTGATTTACAATGACGCCGCCTGTGGAAAGTTATTTGCCGTATGTTCTCACTGGATGCATATTTTATGGGTTTGGATTAAAGTGGTGCTATGAATACGCTAAATGCTGGTTACCGCCAATTCGTAATGACGAAGAATCTCATAAAGACTTGAGTTTCATGGAAAAATGTGATAGGTTACTAAGCAGTCATCCAATAGAAGGTGGTTTGAAATTATTAGCAACCGCTGTTGGGCTAGTTGGTACATTAGTCGGAGGTTTACCCGAAGTTGGTGCTGTGTCGCCAAAAGTTGTACATGCTACGATATACCTCTTTTTTGCATTCTCTGGTTTAGTCGATGTTCTGAATTTTTATTTTCCTCGTAATATAAGCGATGGATTGACAAAACTGGCTTTGGGACAGAGTTTTTTTGTGGAAGGACTACTGTTTGTATGGGCAAATACAGGAGGTGTTTTAACAGTGAATGTTATTCTAGCAGCTATTGTTTGGACTACTTGTTTCACTGTTGCCTTGGAACTTATATGGCCAGAAGCTAAACTTTTGAGAGCTTTCACCACTCTACTTCATGGAGGATGGATAGCACATATGATTCGTATGCACCAGTATGAAATTGTTTTCACGGAAAGGATCGTTGTAGCCTTTTCTTGGCATATCGCAATCGCATCAGCTGTTACATTGTGTATTGTAACACTAACTAGGAGTTGTAAACCTTGTTTCATGTCCGATGAGCCTCCTGAGGTTCCCTTGTACGATTATTGCCAAGAACCTGAACAAAGATTATGATATGACATATGATATAGCAATAGTATATTGACTTCAACACGAATGAGATGAAATATCATTTTGATATTTCATGTCCGTTGATTATATTTGCTCTCTCTTAACAAAATATCTCTATCCATGACAAGAAAATTTTATAGCAATGATAAGCTTATTTTTGATATTATTTACTTGAATCTATTCATACTGTAGAAACTCACAAAAAAATTTAGGGTATTATACATTTTTACATTATAACGCAACATTGATAGCAAATAGTTCTGTAAATCTATTTGTTAATCTAAAATGAACATCACAAGTGGAATACTGTTTCTTCCAAAGACTGTGCCTTATATAATTTAGTCTTCTATTAATATTATTCATACTTACATAATTTGTAAGTATTTTGTGTATGTAATGCATATTTGGCATAAAAATATTTATGTAACTATTTCAATAAAGTCAATAATTTATATCAATGTTTAAATTTTTATTTTCATTTCGATTCAATTTTAGCGCCAAAGCTACTGCAACCTGGCGGCAATACATTAAACTGCTACTGTTCCGGCAGAACCCAACCCTATGATATGTCTTAACGTAATGTGTCATTTTTCGCGAATTGTTTATTTCTGACCAAAGTAATAAACTATTGTATGAAAATTGTGTGTTGTACTATTCCGGAAATAATTATAATTATTATCAGTAAAAATGGTGAGTAAATATAATATTACATTGTAGGTTATAAAATGATCTCATTTATTTAAAATTCGTTATCATCGACAAATTATCTGCCTACATCGTATTTATAACAATTTGTTGCTTTCTGTACATGTAAATTAATTCAATTGATTTCCATGAGCAATATCTCGCGCTTTGGTCTGACTTTCGTTCATAAAATTAATTATTAATGATATTAACATAATAATATGGAAATGTCATTTATTTTATTGGCAATATTCAAAAAATTTGTTAGTCGTATGGTTGTTGTCAATAATTAAATTTTTATTTTTTTTAGTCTGGAACATTAAAGCCTTATCTTACTGCTGTAAGACGCACACTTACCGCAGCAATGTGTCTTGAAAATTTTTCTTCTCAAATCGTCGATAAGCACAATAAGCCAGAAGTAGAAGTGAGAGCCAGCAAAGAATTATTGTTAACTCCTATTCTAATAAGCAGGAATGACAGAGAAAAAGTACTTATCGAATCTAGTATTAATAGCTTGAGAATAAGCATTTCCGTAAAGCAAGCCGATGATCTGGAAAAAATTCTATGTCATAATTTTACAAGATTCATGACAATGCGTGCCGAGCACTTTATGATTCTAAGAAGAAAACCAATAGAGGTTTGTTTTTAAAAATTTTTCTTTATGCAACTTATGTTATTCATAAATCCATTGTTTTATAATAAAATTACAGGGTTATGATATCAGTTTTCTGATTACAAACATGCACGTAGAACAAATGTACAAACACAAAATTGTAGATTTTGTTATTCACTTTATGGAAGAAATCGACAGAGAAATAAGCGAAATGAAGTTATCTATGAATGCTCGAGCTCGTACTTGCGCCGAAGAATTTTTAAAGAGGGTAAATATTTACAAATTTTACATCGAAATGTGATTTTTTCATTATATTTTTATTTATAGTTTTAATTTCCATAATGGAATACCATCAGTATGGAGATAGGACAACAAAGAAGCAAACAAATGGAGGAACAGTAAAGCCCAAACGGAATTCGAACTTAACTATTGGTAAAAAGTCATTAATACCCCTTATGCTATATTTACAATTCTAATACATTCCTGGACGAGAAAAACAAAATTGAAATAGTTCCGAAAATTTTATTCACGGCTTCTAGATTTGAGAAAACTATTCAACCATAACTGTGCAATGAATGAGAAGTCTGATGTAATTTTAAGTATCAGAAATCCTTGATCAGTCAGTTTTTTTGTATGTCTACGGTATTAAAAAAATATTTACTTTTATATATTCGCATTACCGAATTTTTAATAAACGTGGATAACGAATAGGAGGCATTGTTCTAAAAATACTTTAAGGGAAATAAGTTAGAGCATTTGTATCTAATATACTCTATTCGCGCGAACCAATTTCCGAACTCGTTTTGTAAGTGCAAAATACACAACCTTTCACTAACCGATGACAAAAATCGTACGATTTTTGAATCAACCTCGGTAAAACAGGGGCAACATACTAATTCTATAAATGTATAGAAAAACATTAACTTATGCGATAACTATTTGCATATTTTTACTTCATCTCTTATTTCACGTCGGATATTTACCGATTGAACACACGTAAAAGCAGTTTTTCAAACTTTAGTATTACTCTTCCCAACTTTGCGCATAGCTGATATCAAAATACGTCACAAAAATCCATCCGTATAGATTATCGTAACGCAACAAACTGCCAAACTAGTTAGCGTAATAGAACATTTGCGGGGATCGTGACTAATAACTGCAATTATTCTACAGTCAATGAATAGGACTCATAAGTCGAGCACTATAAATTAATTCGTGAAACTGCGGCCAAGACGGTTAAAAATCCTCATCGCAGCGAATGTACGTTTTTAAGGAATATCAATCGAATATGCTCGCTGTATGTTTATAAAATAATAACATGAAGTGGATTTCTCTGTTATAGCCACAAGTTGGTCTTGTTTTTTCACAACCAATGTTTCAATCTATCCTTCTTTCCCAATCTCATTTTCGCAACAATTCAAATTGTTGTAATTATCCATTTCCTCGAGGTGTAGGGATTATTTAAAAGAAAAAATGTACAGAAAGCGTTAGCTCGCGTAATTCGCATAGCGCGGTGATATCAGTGAGAAAGAAGGACTGGGGTGCCCCTGCACGCGCGACCTCGAATAGCGGAATCCGTCACGTTCTCGTCGTTCGCGATTCCTTGGTTTGGCGGGGTTCCGTCGTACGACCGGTCAGTCGTCGCCGATCGGCAACGCGATTCGTTAACGGCTCGAGTTTTTCCGTCCACGGCGAGCGCACCGTCGCGAGATTCAAACTGCCTGCATTTCCCTATCGTGCGTAGTGAACATTCGCTATCGGGACAAAGTGATCTCCGCTATCGTACGCGTTTATTCGTCCTCGAATGTTCCCATTCGATTGCAATTGCAATTGCTATCTCAACAACGATTGCCAATCGTCGATGTTTTTATTGGTCAGTGAGATATCATCTAATCGCAACACTAAACAACCACGAAAAGTTCATAATCGTACATTTAGTTTCGAACGATTACCCTGCGAATTTTCGATTTATCTCTAAAATCGGTTTATCTGTACAATACAGGAATTTCGAGTTTATCAGTCGCGCAAGCTCTTCCGATAGTAACGGGCGAAATTTCGCGCCGAGTTTGCGTACCGGCCGAGCCTGAGTTTTCGAGGGCTTTCGATTCAACGGCGGCAAATCGCAACGCGCGTTCTCGAGTCCAAAAATACCCGAGGGAGAGTCGGCATCGATGGATCGAGTACTCGCGTTGGATGAGTAAATAATCGCGCGGAAAGTTCGCCGCGTTCTTCCGCCTTTTCCGCTCCTAAATAATTTCGAGTGAGGTGCCGATACGCAAAATCAGGCTTATCGCTGATCGAGAAGCGATTGCGTAACCTCGCGCGTTACGACGTCGCAATTTTTCCACTTTTTTCTTCTTTCTCTCCTTCCTCGGTCACTTTTTTTTCGCAAATTCCGTCCCACCAGTAGAACGAGTCCTGTCTCGCTCGCTCGCGATAATCTCGATAGGGTTTCTCTAGCGTGGCGAGGGCTTTTGTGCTTCCATACGGTCCCCCACCCTCTCCGTTGGCTTTCGGAGGTAGAGAGAGAGAGAGAGAGAGAGAGAACGCGGGGCGTCGGGCGCCGGGCTTGCGCCGCACCGCGTGCTTTTTACGCCGACGCATCGGCCGCGGCGGCTCGGAGTCGGCGTAGTCTGGGACCTGGCGTCTCCCCGAACGGGAACACACTACGCCGTGGTGCTGCGTTACCGAGAGAAGGGCCATTTGTCGTCGTGTACCCGTTGGGCGCGGGAGGACGACGCGATCGTGTCGCGCACTCTCCTCGTCGCAGATAAACACTCGTTTCGCGATCTCGTGAGGGTGAGCAGAGAAGAAGATTGTAAAAAAGCAAATAAAATCCAGAGGAAGAGGAAGAGAGTCGCGGCGCGTGTGGCTCGCGTTTAGATAGGATGCGTGTGCCTGTGTGCCGTGTGCCACTAGCCGAGAATCGACGGAGCAGTAAGAGCGCGTTGCAGAGCGTGATCGACGGTGCGCGTATCCCCCAAGTTCCAACGACGAGCCCGAGTTGTCGCAGCGGCAGCGGTACCAGCGAGAATCCTCGTAAGCAGCACCGGCCCCACGGCCAGAGCGGAGCCCCTCGAGAGAGGAGGCGGTACCAGCAGCCGCGAGGATTCGGCGTCAGGGGATCGAAGCCCCGATCGAAGGAAGCCCCCCGCTGAACGCTCGGCTACTCCTCGAGGAGCCGCGACGACCCCATTAACCGCTGGAACGACTCCTCGCATCGGCCGTCGACTGACCGACAACAACACCACCGACGTCGTCCCACCTACTCATGTTCATCCCGGATACCCTGAGGAGCTGCATGGTGGAACCGGATGTCTCGACTTACCTGCAGGCCCCTTCCGTAGGACAGGTGCACACAAAACGAACAAAAATTTATACGGCCCAGTTTAGGACGCTCGATTCTTTTTCTCTTGTTTTTGCGCTTCGAGTTTTCTCGCAATGTTTTTTTTTATTTCGCGTATTTCTAGACGTCGAGAGAACAAATGTAGAATGCAATTTTCAGGTAAAACGAGGCTCGATAGACGACGAAAGCCGGCGATGCATGACGGTTTGTTTTGTCGAGTATGCAACGATCGAAAGGGATGCGGGGAATGCACGTATTCCGCATGGAATTTGAGCGATCGAGGGTGCTCGCTTGAAATGCCGACGCGTCGGATAAACAAGACGGTATAAACAGATAGATATATCGGCGCTTTACACGCGAGAGCGCGTCTATACGCTCATCGGGCTGTTTGTCATCTCGATCGTTCCGATTCGCGTCGACTCTCCTTCGAAAAACGATCGCTCTGATTAACGAGCACTCGTCTCGATAAGAACTCGCAAAGTCGGGGCTCGCTAGTTCT
>NCVS01000866.1:100469-117721 GCA_003055095.1 Goniozus legneri
GACAATCGAATTTCCCCTGTTGACGAATTTTCGAAAAACCGAGTCATTACGTAAGCGGGGAGGGATTTTGATTTATCGGACGATCGATAAGCAATTATCGAGTAGTTGGGACTTTAAGGGGGAACGTACGAAACGGCGCGGCCTCCACGACGGCTCGTGCCTGTGTTATGTTCCGCCAGACGGAGAGGAGTTTGGCTATCGATCGCCTTCAGCAGCAGCCGCGTGGTCGCCTCCCTCTTTCGTTCCGTCTTACGCTACTTCTTCTTCCTCCTCTTCTTACGTCCTCTCGCGACTCCCTACCACCGCTTCCGCTCGCTTCATCGGTCCAGTGGAGAGAACGTAGCACGCGGACCGAGCGGCAAAACACGCCATACGAACGTCTGACATTTAGCTATCCGCTTCTTATTGCGCTCTCTTAGCACGAATTGCCGCTATACGGGCCGCTCCGTGCAGCTCAGCGCTTTTTCCTCTCTCTCTCTTATTTTTCTCCTTTCATCCGAGGCCATTGTGGTCCGATCGCAATTAAAACTGACCCCTCGCGAAACAATGACACTTGGAAAAGCACGGAGGAGGGCGCGGGGGAGGGGGGCGCTTGGTGGGTCGAGTTTAACGAACTGCGCATTGGCATGTTTTCCAGTGGAAAAATCCACTTTCGCGCGCGTTCGAGAGGCGCGCACGTTAGTGTCTAGCGAGTGAAGAAAAACGCTCCGAGACGTGGCGAGAGAGGGAGGAGGGGGGATGAGTAAGGGGAGGGGGAAGGAGAAAGCTCTAAGGGAAGAGTGGTAGTGGCAAGGCGGCGAGGCGGTGATGTCGGTTCGAGGGCAAATCTAGTAAGCTAGGACAGGGTGGCTATTAATAACTGTTTGAGGTGCCGTACCTGCCCGGCGAGCTCTCTCTCTCTCTCTCTCTCTCTCTCTCTCACTCTCTCTCTCTTCGTGTGTGCCGCTAACGCCGGCCGCGCGTCTCTATCGCCGTCTCGGCGTGCCGGCGTCTCAGTGTCGTCGCGACGACCGACGTCGGGATAAACCGCGCTGCGCGTCTTACTCAGGTTAGAATCGAAATCGACGGATTTCACGCTCGTCCGCGGAGTGGCTAGACAAAAGGACCGAGCTCGCGTACGCGGGGCGCGTAGTCGAGGTACGTGCTGGCGCATCGTGCTCGCGAGCCGCACCGCACGGTCGAGCGGCTGTTAGTAAACCCGCTGACGATGCGTTGATTCGAGGTATTCGCGCAACGAGCTGCCTATTCGACGCCCGAATATCCCCCCCTGCCGGCTCTTACGAGAGGGGAAAGTCTTTCTCTCCGTCGCCGAGAAATTCGTCAACTGCGAGGATAGCGTCGATCGATTGCTAGTGCCGATTTATCAAGCGAACGCGTCTCGCGATTCTCTCCGAGGAAAAAGACACGAGTGTCCTCTTTCTGTTCTCGTACGCGAATCAGCTGCATCTGGTATTTCGGAATCTCGCAAACTTCGTTAGACTCGGGTTGAAGGGGCATTAACGTAGTTGCAAAGTTGTCCGGGCTCCTTGGCGAATTGGTTAAGTCGCCGGTTTAATTTCACCGCGGAGTGGAGCGCCTCCTGTCCGATTAATGCCGGCGTCTAATCTCGTTTCGGGTCGATCTACCCGGCGAGAAATGAAAAGTTCGCTCGAGTAATTAAAATCGCTTGATTGTTTTAATAAGGTATTCGGAGAGATTCTATCGAGTTTCTCGAGTCCGGAAAAATAGGAGTCGATCGAGAGAATAACGTTTGTCCTTCGTCGCTCTCGAACTCAGCCGGTGCTTTCCGCCCCCTCTCGCGGTCCTTCTCGCGATGACGAAGTCACCGCGTCACGACGCTCTTTAATGTCTTTGATTTTCGTTCGCGTCCGAAAATAACGACGTCGTATAGAACGCTCGCTCGCTCGCTCGCGCGTACACGCAGCTCGGGTTCGTTATTGCCCGCCGCGCGAGCCCGCAAGCTCGACTCGTGCTCGTAGCGACACGAGGCGAGATTCACGTTGCCTCTGTTTTTTCTCTATTTTACATTTTCTCATTCTCGCCCCGGCAGATACGCGAATCGGGCTAGTGACTCGTTTCTCCTGTGAAGGATACGGAGCTCGATACCTCGCGCGACGTCCGACGGATTTAAAAAAGTGCGAGAGTAGAGAGAGAGAGGAGGGAAGAAAAGTGCTAGAGAGGATTTTTGGGATTAATCACGCCGCCAGCGGTGCTACCACCTGAAGATCGTTCGACGGAGATCGACGTAAACAGCCCCACGCGTCGTAGCGACGGGGAGGCCTCGTGACTGCGAGATTCGCGCACCTCGAATTTTCTAAAGTCCTCCCGTTGGGGCGACCTTCGATGACCTACGTCCGAGCTCGATCGTCGATTTCCCAGCCAGGGGAGAGAAAGGAGCGACAGTGTTGAGAATATCGAGCGCGAGTCTCGATCGGCGCGATTTTCCCCGCGGAGAAAATCGTAACGCGAATTGAATTCGTTCGTCCGATCGACAAGAGAGAGAGAGAGAGAGAGAGAGACGAGCGCTTGCGGTGGCTTCGATCGATCCGCGTGTGCGCTCCGTGAGAGAGAAAAAGTGAGAAAGAGAGAGGCAAAAAGTGGGGAAAGCGAGAAAGAGTTAGAGATAGAGCGAGAGAATAGAAAAACGCACGGGTGCATCGGGAGCGTACATAACTCTGGCCTCGAAAATATTTTTGGTTACTCGCGGCGTGTTTTGTTGTGCAGTGCGCGATATATCCCTCTCTCTCTCTCTCCCTCTCGCTGGCCGCACGGAGGAGGCAAATAAAAAAGGAGGAAAAATAATCCAAGTGCGTATCGAATCGGTACGAGTCAGATGAGGCCGCGATCGCGCGACGATAGGGAGGCGGAGGCGTATCGCTATCGTCAGTGTCGCGATCAGGATCGGCGCTTCTGACAGCCGGATCGCCGGAAAGACAGACAGACGGCAGTGTGCCACAGCAGCCGCAGTGCTTGCGAATACTCGATGGTTCGTGTCAAGTTTTCTCCCCATCTTCCCCCCTCGTTTACGCTCTCCCCGTTCAAAGACCCAGCAGGTTCAAGTTCCGCGGTAACCTCGCGCAACCAATCGGCGCGGCGCGCTTTGATGCCAAAATTGAACGAGTCCGAGTCTTATTTACGACGGGCCGCGCGCGCGTTATCCGCGCCCGGCTCGCGGATAGAGTCGTCTGGGACGGATCGCGATAGGCCGCGTAAATCACTCGGGAGGTTTTAATTCTCGTACGCGATAGTAATTACGACCCCAACGTTGATGCATGTCGCGGCATTTGGCCTTGATTCTTGGCACGCGCGAGTGTATAACGCGAGAGTGACGCGAGACGAGGAGGACCCAGGAGACGTCCGTTCCGTCGGCCGAGTCGTCCGACGGTGCGATCGTCTCGCTGCTGCCCTTGGTGCATTTCTGATTCCCCCGCGTTTCTTCCCTTTCGCCCCTCCTAACGAGTTTCTGGTTTCCTCTTTCAGGATGAGTTCCATCCATTCATTGAGGCCCTCCTACCATTCGTGAAGTCTTTCTCATACACGTGGTTCAATCTACAGGCCGCCAAACGGCGTTACTACAAGAAACACGAGAAACGGATGAGTCTCGAAGAGGAACGTCAGTGCAAGGAGGAACTTCAGGTGAGATCTCGATTAGGCTTTGTTTGTTTTCATAATTATTCTCATAAGAATAGTCGTGAAAGTACGACTACTCCAACTACTCGAAGTTCTCGAATATCCGACCAAAAAAATAGCAATAAGCTGCGATATTGCATAAACGCGAGCAGCTGCCGAACATCCGCAATGCAAATACGACGAGGCTCGAGATTCTAACGACGGGAGCGCTTTCGAGGTGCGCTTACTAATTTCATGGTTAAGAATAAAAATAATGAGGTACGAGGCTATTTCTGGCGCTTAAGCGACCTCGTGACGTGCTATCGCTCAGACTTCAACGTCGGTAGAATCCTCTTCTCGTGATGTAACGATCGTTTACGTTCGGCTCTTTCCCTCGAGAGCCCGCCGAACTTTATGTCGGGAGGCGAGTCCCGTAGGATTAAAAACCAAGACGAAAATTTTCTCCGCTCTCGTTTCGCGCTTTCGAAAAACGCTCGCGAGGAAATCGTCGAATCTCCATCTTTTATGAAAAAAGTCGGAGAACTCTCGTTAAAAAATATATGTATCTCAACTCGAAACTCGAACGGCGGAGTGCCGTAAGGTTAATAAAAGTACGCCGAGTCATTAACATACGAATTTTCGTCCGAACCGCAATTTTTTTTCTCTCTTCTGCGGATTCGCCTAGCAGCGGAACGTTCGGGGGTGGTCTCCTCGTTCTACCGCAATTCGCATTCTCCCTTGCGACGGTGTTCGATCAATATTTTAATCCCGCGATGCTGCGGTATTTAGCGAACGGACGGAAGGACGGACCGATGTTTATGAAAGGATTTCGTTCCGGATCGATGCCGCTCGTACGCGGTAGATCCGCAACCGGACAATATCGAGATCCCGGTGCTCGTCGTTCCTTCTGTTCCGGCTCTTTTTTACCCCCAAAAATTTTCCGCTATCGAGGACGAAATCCGTTTCGTCGTTTACTCCGCTTCCGGGCTTTTTTCCTTTCAATTACCATTCGATTACGGCTAATCTCGGCATTAATCGAGATCCCGTTCGACGCCCGATCGGAGCTTAACGTTAATTACCGGTTTTTCAATCGCGGCTATATCGCGCTCACGAATTCCGGACAATCGGAGCCCGCGGTTGCCGTAGCGCCGACGATTAATCGGTTCGTTGAACCGTCCGAGGAGCGGAATTGTCCTATCTCGGGCCCGAACACGGGAGTCAGTTTGAATTTTACATGAACCATATTTAATCTGCATCGTACGAAGCCCCGCGTAGACGCGCCGAGACCCTTCGCCTGTCGCCGGGAAATTCTGAAATCTCATACGGGAATCGATCGTACCTTTTAACGAACCTTACTTTTTTCCTCGCTCCCCTTGTAATTCGATTAAAACGAAAAGAAGTCATTCCCTGTTCTCTCGGCGACGCGTCGAGATGTGGAATTTCCGCGAGAGTTCTGATTTTTTTTCGCTCGAGAGAAGCGACGTTTCGTATGGTAATATCGCGAGGCGAAAAAGAAGAGGGAGCGAATTTAAAGTCGCAACGGCACTTCACTCGATTTCCGCGTGCGTCGACCTAAAATCTTGTACAGCGCTGCACTTGCGACTTTCTCGTCGCTCGGCAAACGGATCACGTACGTCGAAGCTTTCCCAAAAGAGGCACAAAAGTAACTGCGATACGTTTTGACTCTTCGGACGAAAACACGTTAGCCCGTGAAAAAAGGAACGACTCGACTGTAAAACAAACGGACGAGAAAAAAAGCGCGCTCGCGTTCAAGAGAACGTATCACGACGGCTCGACCAAAGGAGTTCAATAGGATGAATAATCGAAGAAGGCTCGGCTCGCTCGAATGTAGAGAAGAAAAAAATAAAACGAGTCGTATAAACGACGGAAATTTTCCGGAAAAGCCGAGGCTCGCGCCGGTGGAACGGGCGGGGTCAAACGCGAATCGCATCGCGCGCGCGTCCCATTCGGGGATCGATGAATGTCCTTTTGTTCGCGGACAGGAGAGAATCCGGACGAGATGGACCTTTCGTTTCGTCGGCGTCGTCGACGTCGTCCCCGTTGTACACGAGGGACCGCGAATTTCGCTGAACGGCGTGCGACGAGAAAGTAGAAAACCGTGCGGGGACGAATCGCGAGGGACGAGAGTCCTCCGAGGGGGTGGACAGTGGCCATCCCCGCGCCAGCCTGGGAGGGTTAAGGTCCGTTTTCTCTTAATTTCGAGACCCGTTGCGCAGAACGACGCAGACTGTTGTACAAATTTTCCCCCGTGCACAATACTCGAGGCCCGTGGGCTCGACAGACGAAATTAAACGTCCTTAAGGTACGCGACGTTGGGATATACGAGCGGACTGAATTTTCGTTATTTCCGCTCCGCTCGGAGGATTATAATTGACCGGGGTAAAGAATAGAGGAGCGCTTCGGTGGGGGTACCACGCGACGCATTGAGATTTCACGCGGGATGCATCGACGAGGCAATTTTCGGTTAATTGCGAGACGCGCTAGTAGGACAATAAAGACTACTTTAATCTTGAGAGCCGGTGGGTAATGTATATGGCGTCGTAGCCGTCGACGACGACGACGTCGGCCGCTAGTGTTGCGATGGGAGAGGGAAAACGCGTTCCGGAAATAAAAAGCGATACCTATGGAAATAAAAGGAAAGAGTAACAACACGCGAAACAGGAAGACATGGCCATCGTGATAAAAAATATACATCACAGTGGAGCATTCCGAGCTCTGGTTGCCGCGGGGGGTAGCGCGGAGGGACCGGCACCAATGAAAACCGATTCGTATGCAGAAAAAAAGTGATTTACTATTTAACGCCAGAAATTTATCACTCCAGTGACAACGAATTCGTTAGATTAACGAAAAAACCTCGCGCTGCTATTTTTTTTTTTTACAGCCGAGTGCTCAAGACCTTTTTTTTCTCGCATAACTCTCGTCCTCATCGACACCAATGGAGCGATACGAGCGCGTCTCGAGAAAGCCGAGGAATGACGCTCCTTGCGCCAATAAAGGATACCTTTTCTTTTTTTTCACCGCGGAAATACATATGTTTGCGCTTTCGTCGTGACTCCGCGCGAGGTTATAGAAGGCAGGTCGAGAAAGAAAAAGAAAGACGAAGGAGCAGAAGAAGAAGAAGGAGAAGAAAAAGAAGAAGTCACGGGGGGGTGGGGGGGATGGAAGAGGGTCGGAAGCGAAGGGGTGGCGTTTACGGACACCGAGAGCGCTCGGAGAACGATGTTCGTATAAAAATGTAGGATACGTACGTGCGCATGTACGCAGTAGCACACTCGGCCGGGGCCACCCATACATGACGTATGGACGCTCGTAGGTGTGTATGAGCCCGAGGATGGGGGAACGCGCGCGGAGAACGTAACGTCTGTACTGCCGAGTGCGGAGTACCAATACCCATGTGAAGTACACAGCGAGGACGAGTGTATACACAGTGAGGTTGCGAGAGAGAGAGAGAGAGAGAGAGAGAGAGAGAGAGAGAGAGAAACAGAGAGGGTGAGGGTGAGGGAGAGCTTGGGTGCGCTGGTCGCTCGACGAGTCTCGAAGGGGGTAAGAGGGGGCTGATAGTAGTGGTGGCAGCGGCGGCGTCGACGGCGGCGGCGGCGAGAGAGCGTAGACATGTAGCGCATACGCCGTCGCGACGGAGGCTGCGGCTACGCGGCGCCTACCAACCACCATCTATAATCTCTATGCGGATATCGATTTTCCACCCTGTATTTCCTAAATTTATGCAAACTAGCGACTACCCTCGTTGCGCGTTCAACCCACCCACTCTAACCCCCCCCCCACCTGCATGCCTCCTGCCGCGTTTACCCGTTACACTGTCCTATCCCATCCCTCCTCTCCATTTCTCTCTCTTCCTCCTCGTACTCTCGCTTCGCTACTCCCGATTCGCGTTTGCGAGTGCCCAGTGCCATTCATCTAAACGCGCATGAGTTTGTCACGGCGCAATTACCGGATTTCTCGTTTCTTGAACGTCCGAGCTCTCACCCTCCTCCTCCTCCTCCTCCACCTCCTCTTCTGCGTGGCGTTACAGCAGTTAGGGGGAGGCTAAGCGCGTAAAATAGCACTCGCCGTTTCGCGCCCGCGCGCTCGCGAAAACAAGCCCCCGGGAGGTTCCTCTCTCGCCGTTAATTAAAATAATAAAAGAACTCGGGAGAGAGCCTAGCGCGAGGAAGACAGAGCTGGGGTAGCGCGAGCGAGAGGGAAAAAAGGAAGTAACGTCGAGATTAACCGCCTCCTAAAAAGTCAATTTACCGAGAGAGCCGCGCGCGGCGCCGTTTCGTTACCATTGCTACCTTTTTATTACCCTTTCAGACTCTCTCTCCTCTGAAGCGAGAGAAGCGAGATGCTAATCTATTATGCGAAAAGTTCGCCGGCCGAAGAATTAGGCGAAGGTGAAACCGTGTAAAGTTTAGCCGCGGGCTAGACTATCCACGCTCTCTCGGATATACCCGCGTCGGGGTGGCTCGAGAGCCGAGTTTTCCTAATCGGCGGAATACGTCGTCGAACGACTCTCCCGCCAGCGTAATTCACTCGCTTATACCGCCATATAGCGTTGGAGGCGAGAGACGCGGATAAATCTGTGCGTTATGTAAAATCGTTAGAGTTCCCGCGATTCTCTCCTCCATTCGCGGCCATATTCCGGGCGATAAAACCGTGCGGGCGGCGTTCGCTCGCCGAGCTCGTAATAGGTTCCGGGGACAAAAGACTTTAATTTATATATAATCGGCCGTAATTGCGCGCCCAAAGTTGGCCGTAATTACACTTTATCATGTACGAAAATTTCGTTTGACGTTATCGAGATAACCGAATGGCTCCATATACGTGTACAGTACTGGTCGATAAGTGCGCCTCGGGTTTCCGCTATCTGCTCCGCGTAAATTTCCCAACTTCTGGAGAGCAGAAGTCCTTTACGAGCGAATTAGCGATAATTGATGGAACTTGGGAGAAATAATAAGCCGTTCGCCCCCTCCTATTTACATTTTCGTATTTTTGTCCGAACGAGAGGGGACGTGGGGCCGATCTTGGATGGGAGTTCGCCGAGTTCGATCGACGTTATAAATCTTCTATACACGGTATCCGCTTTACGCTTGTTTACACGGCAGCGCGCGCCGGCACCCGTCGCTCCCGACCTTCAATGATCGATCATTCCGGAATTAAAAGGGTAAAGCTGGACCGAGCCCGCCTGAATTATTAAACCCCGGCTCATTATGGATTCGCGCCTATACGCGCAAACCTCGTCCCCAACGGTTCGATCGTTTCGGAATATTCCGTTATCCGATTTCCCAGCGATCAAAAGCGAAAACAGCGTCGATAATTGATTTAACTTTTCGATGTCGCGCTTTGTCTCGATACCTCGATTATTTTTACACAAAACGACGGGATAACGAGATATTAAAAATCCGAACCACCTACGGCTCCTCGTGTATTATCGAGTCTCGGAGGGAAACGCGTAAGCGCTCGTAGGACGTTGTAGCCAAAACAAACATCTCTATATCTCCCTCCCTACGCGGGAAGACGCATTTCGCATCGAAACTCGGTGAGCATTCGGCATATGCTGCGGAAGCGCGGACGTTTTGCGACGTTGGAGGTCGAGGGTGAGGACGAGGGAGAGAGGAGGTCGAGGGGGTGCCGTAGAGAAGGCACATCGATGGAACAATCGCGTTCGCGAGAGGGCGGAAACGGTGAAGATGCTCGAGTAAGGGAAAGAACGAAACCGCTCGTCTCGGTGCCGTCGACGGCGTCGCCGTCGAGCCGGCTCGACAGGGGGTTCGGGAAACGAGGCGAGGAAGTGGTATGAGTCGAGAGAGTGATAGAGACTGAGCCCGAGAGAGAGAGAGAGAGAGAGAGAGAGAGAGAGAAATAGGCGTCCGAAGGGGTTGAGGCCGCGTCGGATGCTCGAAAGAGGTCCTCGGTGGGCGGCAATGTAGGGGTTGTAATATTTACAACACTCTATGCAGACCCCGGAATTGCCTATAAAGAAATCGCGGAGTCGCTTTGTTCGCGTCATAACGTAGTAACGTAAGGGGCCAGCAGCTATAAACTCGGGATCGTTGCCAAATTAATAAATATATTCCCAGTCTATCCCGACCTCCGTCTCCGCTCCTGCCCCCCTTCCTCCCCCCTTTTTTTTTCGCCCTCGCTTCGCAATCTCCTTCGATCTTCCCGACTCTCTCTTTTTCCTACGGCTATATCTCGCTTTTTCTTTCTGTCTCAACTCACTCGACGGATAGCCATAAATTCACGTTCGACGTGTGCGTGCGAGCTCGCGTCTGTACGCGCGTAACATTAATTCATCCGGTGCATCCGTGGATATGCTTTTTTCCCTCCCTCTCGCTCGATCCGTTCCCGTTTCTCCTTTATTTTTCTATTTCGCTTCCATCGGGCTCTTACGCCGCGAAATCAGGATGAAGCTTCGAGATTCGTTCGCCCCGACTCTCCGTCTCGCGGACCGACCGAAAATGTACACGCTCGGCGATATTTCTACGTCGCTGTACGTCTACATCCATAAACGGGTGAGTATCGCGCGTACGTGTGAGAAAATTTTTCCCTCGCTCTCGGCGAAACGGCAGAAAGCATTTCGCGAATAATTTTCGCACTTTTGACGCTACCGGGCACGGCAGGGCCCGTCGCTATAAATAGGCAGGCGAAATAACCGACGCGATTAATCGTGAATTCCCCGTTTCGTTCGCGCTTGTTGTCACGCGATGGAGTTGTTTTTCGATGGCGGGGGGTAGGCCGCGGAGGGTGGGGGAGGGATCGCACCGGCGAGGGGGCGGTCGGACGCGAAATTAATTCGGACGCTGAATTATAACGCGGTAACGTAGGAGGTGTATGGAATGGCGCTCATCGACGTGCTCGTAGGTAATTCCGATAGAATTCGCATCGCGTAATACCGCCGAAAGAGATTCGATGTACGAGTCTGACACGAGAGCGCACACAGAGCTAGCGAGCGAGTGAGTGAGAGAGAGAGAGAGAGAGAGAAGGGGACAGTGCCGAAACGAGGCCTGCAGCCGAAAAACCGAATCGATAGGCGCATAGCGTACCATCTGTGTGTACGTCTGTGTACCTCGCGGAACGGGCTATAGATTACAGTCTGTATACTTACGGGGGTGGCCTGAATTTAACCTCCGCCCGTTCCAATCCCCCTCCCCCGGCCCCCACCCCCCTCCTCCTCCTCTTCTTTCACCGTTTTTCAAGCACCCTCTCCCCACACACCCGTCGACCGCCACAAGCCCATTCCTCCCGCGACGAGGGAATCTCTTTGAATGTGAAAAGATGGAGCCGGAGATTCCGCGCTCCGAGGACACTTTTTTCCCCCCTCCCTCCTCCTCCCTCTCGTCTCGAGAGCGAGCGAGCGCGCGTAATAATAATTTCTATTCGGAAAACCGCCCGACGGAATCTAATCTAAATTCAATCCGTCGTCTCGTGCGCTGAGATGTACGCCACCCTCTCGAGCGAAATAAATTCTTAATGTCGATCTAATCCGCATTTCAATCTCTCGGCGATTCTGCGAAAAATCGAGGCGGAGGGGAGGGGAGGGGGGGGGGAGATAACAGACCGGGACGATATAATTGGCGTGCGGCACGTGAAAAGTCGGCCGATACGACGGATCCGCGAGACTCGTGCGAAAGGCAGCACGTGGCTCTCGGCCGCGTGCTGCGGGGGTCTCTCTCTCGCGTGTACACATGGCCCGAGACTCGCTCAACCTTGGATAGCTCGCTGCCAAAGATTCGTAAACCCGTAATTCGTACGTCGAGGGGGGCAGGCTAACCTTGTTGATCCGCCGAACGCCAAGAAAGCTCGCGTCCACGTGCTCGCCAGTTTGCGAATACGCGCGCAACTCGCGAGCGGCTTTTGTTTTCGCTCCTACCGAAGCTCCGTCCGCATTTGTCGTAAATCTTGTCTTGGCCCTTTCGCAGCGTCACGTACCGACGTTAATAATAACTCTTGACCTCTCTGTCTCTCTCTCTCTCTCTCTCTCTCTCTCTCTCTCTCTCTCTCTCTTTCTCTCTCTCCTGCTGCTCTTCCGGTGACGGCACCCGCGATCGTCCCGGTCTCCAGGAACTTTTTCGGAAGCTTCCGCAGCGAACCCCCCACCACTCTCTCGTAGCTGGAACGTAATAGCCGCATTCCACGCTTCTTTACCGCATAACGACGGCGCTTTTCTTTTCTCGTAATTGAATCTAAATATTAAAAGGCGGCGTACGCGCGAGAGCCCGTCGGCGCCATCGGAGCGCGATTTTTCCTCTCCCCTGGCTCTTCCGCTCTTATTAACCCCCCCTCCCGTTCATCCCTCGCCTCCTCCTCTCGGCCACTTGGAAAACTTTCGAGACTCGACGCCCGAGCGTTGTCCTCCAGCTCCCTCGGCATCGTTTCGTGTTGCGGGAATATCGTTTAAGGGCGAGACCGAGTGCCACGCCGCCGTTGAAATTACACCGTTAACGCGTGTTAGAGGGGCTTGCTCGTTCAAAAAGTTTTCGACTCGTTTCGGTGCAGCTTCTCTTTTCTCTCTCTCTCTCTCTCTCTTTCTCTCCCTCGGTGTATCCTCGTTTTTAACTGTACCGTTTAACATGTATAACGGGAAAAGTCAGGCAGAGGGAGCGGGAACGACACTTTGCCGCACCGCGACCCCGCTCTACTTTTCGCATATTCCGAAAATAAGCCCCGCGCGCTAACAATTTCGGGATTAAACGCGGCGCGTCGCGATGCGGCCCTCGACCCGCAAAACGCCGCACAATCGCGAGAAAGAGGGAACGGGACTGAGTTTCGTCCAACTTTTCGTCCGGGGAGGGTTAGCAGTTTCGCGAAACCGCCGAATGTGGAAATGCCGTAGAGGAAAAATGACCGGTACGCAAGGTTTCGGAGCGGAGGAGAGATTACGGGGAAAGCCGTGCGCGCGCGTCTGCGTAGGGGAAAAGCAAAACCGTCGCGCGACGCGGTAAGACGAAAACAAGCTGACCGTCGGACCGTTAGGCTAAAAATGCAGTCTGCGTTTTATTTCCCGCGCTTGAAAATAGCCCGTGAGGCGTGCTCGTGGTGGTGAGTGCCGACGTACGAGCAAGGGGACGAGGAGTGCTCTCGCGGTAGATGGCGGTGTCGGTCGGAGGGGTGGGGAATACCCGAACTCGACGAGAGCGAGAGAGAGAGAGAGAGACGCGAATTCGCCGCGAACGTTTTCCCGTGAAAATGCGCGCACTCGAATGACACACATTCGTTTCATCGGCTCCCGTGAATTATAATCGACTGGATGTATTTTAATCGAGCGAGCTCGGTCGCTCCGACCTCCGAGGCTCGCGTCGTTACATATTTCTTCCCCGCGGCAACAACACCGAGATGAAATCTGTTTTTCTCCCGGCCCGCGTAACGAACGGGCAGGATTTTCCACGCGATGACGTAGTCGAGGCCGCTAAACGGTAGCGCTCTCATGCAAATAAGCGGAGAGCAACATGGCGATCGAGAGCGAGCGCGGGGACGTGAATTTATTTCGCGATGGTGGCGAGCGAGCGTAGCTAGAGCTAGTATAGCCTCTCTCTCTCTCTCTCTCTCTCTCTCTCTCTCTCTCTCTCTTTCTCTATCCCTCTCTCCCTCTCGCTCTCTCAACATCCAAATCCAAAATAAATCGGCGGCAGCTGTTGCGTTCGCGTTTTGCGGCCGGCCGTTAGTGTCGGCATCAGTGTCCGTGCGCCGTTATAAGCGCCGTCAGGCCGCGCCATCCGATTCATGAGATTTTCGCGAGAGAGCCGTGCACGCGCGCCCGCTCGGTGTGCATAAAAATTCGTCCTTCTAGCGGTTAACCCGGAAGATTCGTCGTCGATGCGGTTGCGCAAAATATTCTTATAATAGCGATTATGATATTACGCTCGAAAATAACAACGAGACGAGAGATCGACACGCCGCGGAGGCGACGAGAAGGGCGACGATGAATCTCCCCGCCTTGATTTCATCCACTCGGCCGTTTTACGACGCCGAGTCCCGGAAACTCGAAACGAAAAAAAAACTCGCAACCCTTTCCTTTTTTACTCCCGTTTGCGCCCGTGCCAAGTGCGCCGAGTTATCCCGTATTTTCAATCGTAAATATGAAAAAAATTATCCCTCGTATTCTGCGGATGATTGCGAGAGAGGAGAAAAGGGTTTTTACGGGCGAATTAAACCTCCGGGCTTGAATGTACCGGCGGGAGAGAAATGCCGAGACGTATTTTTTCGCTAGCGAGAAACGCTTTTTCGGATACACTCTAATAGATCCGCAGGATCCTCAATGACGCTCGCAAATGGACCACCTTGCCGCATCGCTCTCGTCTCGGCATTGTTTCGCCTCCGTCCGGTGGCTTTCGCGAAAATTACCGAGAGAAACGACGCGTCTTCGGTTCTAAGACGCTGCCGGGTAGCTCATATTCTCATCGCGATACAATCAGACAATAAAAAACCAGCCTCGAGACTGCTCAGACGCTCGCTCGTCCACGGAGATTCGTCTTTGAGCGAGTACAAAGCTTCCATGTATAAGCTGGGTGCATCATCGGGGCAGATCGGTGCTTTCGGTAGATGAGACGTTATAAACGTCACGCGGAAGTCCGTTTGGACGTGCGATATTCGCGTACGCGAGTCGAAACCGGGCCGCTGTTTCACGGATAAACGACTCGTTTTTTACTCGTCCGCGCTCGTGACGGCATACGCCATTTGGAACTCGCGCCAGTGTCCATTTATCAAAAGCTCGCATGCCGCGCGAGCGCGCTATCGGATCCGTTTTTCCGCTTCCTCAAAATTTGTCCGGCTATTATTGCGGCTTGCGGGAAAAAAAGCGTCGGGGCCATCGAGATGGAGAGAGAGAGAAAAAAAAAGAGAGGCGCTCGGGGGAAAAATATGCCGACTCGTCGTTCCTCGCGTCGCGGCGCTCGACGGACCCTCTTTGGGAGGACGCTCACGTATCAATCGTTCGATTCTCTCCAAAGGCTGTCTCGTTCCGCCGAACGGCCAAATAATCGAATTCGACTCGCGCCTCCGGGCCAATCGCAATCGGCTCTATCGAATTAAATAAATTAAAGCCAAATCCATTCGAAATTACCCACCGAAGGTTCCGGATCCTCTCCTTTTCCCTTTTCGAAATCGAGAAAACGAGAGGAGGCGAAATTTTACGCTAGATTGGCCCTTTTTTTTGTACGCTATAAGAGGCTCGTCGGACTGCCAAATATTCGCAAACTCGTCTCTCTCGCGGAACGTGGACAGCGTTGGCAGAGAAACGCTTCCGAGAGAGAGAGCGTGTTTACAAACGAACCGAATGCTCGAGAACATCATTTATATCGCCCCACCGAATTCACTCATCGCGCTCGTCCGCTAATCTCGTAACGTTTAATAATTTCGCTCGTCGTTTTGTTCTCGAGTTTCGAAAGACGGCGCGTCGGTCGTCGCGAAAATTTCACGTTGCGTCCAACTATAACGGTAAAAAAAAAGGAAGATAGAGCGAATCGTTTACCGAAGGAATCTCGAGTAAAATCGTAAAAGTGCAAATGCGGCGTTATACGGTCGATAAGAGCGCCGATGGGATAGGCTCGATCGCGGGAGCCGCGAAAAATTATCGAAGCGGACGACATAAACTGCCGCACCTAGACTCACGCACGACACGTCCTACGTGATCGCACACCCGCGCGCGCGCGACTTCACACGCGGAATACTCGATCGGACTTTAATTTAGAGGCGCATCTCACTCGCGTGGAAACGCGCGATCTGTGAATACCTTATCGCCTCTCCCTTCCGTTTTTTCCAACCACCGTGAAATTCCACACTACGTTTCATATTTTTTAACTCGACTAGAAAATATCCAAAAATTAGCGACTCATTAGAAACGAGACAGGTACATTATCAAAAGTTGAAAATATATTTTCCGTACATGTTGGTAAAACACAAACCGATGAGGTAGAATTCGAACAGCTCGTGACGAGTGGTAGGGTGAGAAAAAACGAATGCATTGGAAAAAAATGCAGTCGATGGCACACGGGAAATCGTTGCGCCAACGAGGTAAATCGCCGCGCCCACGTGCACGCGCGGCATACCCGATCGGGATTAAATGCGAGACGCGCATCGTGACGCGGACTGAGTGTCCCCTGACGAGTCGAGTCCCGGATTGACCCGAGCCCGATGAGCCGTCGTGACGCGATTCGAAACGCCCCGAAAATCGATTGTAACCGTTTGAAAAAAAAGTGTTAAAGTCAATCGCCAAAACGATAATTTCGATGTACAGAATTTTGTTGGATCATTGCATTCCTATACGATATTTGAATTCATCTATACGATTATAATGTTTAATTGACTCAACAAATTTTTTTTCTCAATATAGAAACAGTAACACGAAAAAAATTGGCAAACAAAAGTATCAGTTAACTCTCATTCAATGGGAAGATTCGAGAATCGATTTTTCGTAATTTCCAGCGTCGAGGCGAACCCCTCGAAACGGAAAAAGCGGAAAATGGTAATTTCCTCTCTCCTTTTCTCTTCCCCGCGAGAAAGCGCGCGCGAGTAGGCGGGGTCCGAGATAGATCGCGAGAGAGACGACGCGGGAGCGATGCATTCCGCGCGCCTCGAATGCATTTCTCAGGGTACCTTATGCACCGTGGCCTCTTGCTATGCCACGTGCGGCTGGGCCGCGAGCGTGCGCTGAATAACCCCGACGGGACGCGCACAGCTCCCCACCTCTTCGAGCCTCGCCGCGAGAACTCTCAACCGATTGCATTTATTTCTCTAATTTCGCAGAACGAGAAACTGGAGGTGAAACAGAAATGGGCCTCGCGACTTTTGGGAAAGTTGCGGAAGGATATAACGCAAGAGTATCGGGAGGACTTCGTGCTGAGCATCACGGGAAAGAGGCCAGCCATGTGCGTGCTGAGCAATCCTGACCAGAAGGGAAAGATGCGTAGGATCGACTGTCTGAGGCAGGCCGACAAGGTGAGAGAGAGCGACTGCGGACGAGCGAGTGAGAACCCCTTTACAGTGCTCCTTATGCATTATTCGTATTGAAGGTGTGGAGGTTGGACCTGGTAATGGTGATCCTCTTCAAGGCAATTCCACTGGAGTCGACGGACGGAGAGCGGTTGGAGAAAACGGCGGAGTGCGCGCAACCGGGTCTCTGCGTCAACCCCTATCACATCAATGTCTCCGTCCGGGAACTCGATCTCTACCTCGCCAATTTCATCACGAGTCACGGTAAGGATTCCCCGTCCGTCTCGTAAATACCCTATCCTCCCTCGGGACGTGCCAAAGACGCGCGCGCGCACCACGAGCCGGTCCGCGATGTACGTTTTCATTGACTCCCGTTTCTTCATTCAAAAGCGCGCGCGCGCGAGTGGCTGCGATTCAAAGCTTCCCGGTACGTCTTGCCAATTTCCTCGCGGTCCCCCATACGGAATGGCGCCTCTCATTAACGAAACCGTTCGCTAAAGACGCACGCCAGACGCGCACCGTTCCGCGAATCGTTAAAACCGGCCGATAGGCTCGTGTGGGCGAGTATATTTCCTCGAGCTAGACGAGTCTAGTTGATTTTTCGTCCCGGCCCGGTAGCGCGAATTAGAACGAATCGATGACTCGGGTTGCCTTAGCGACGGCTCGATATTCTCGGACGGAATAACAACGAAAAG
>NCVS01000866.1:117782-165982 GCA_003055095.1 Goniozus legneri
TCCTCCTGACCTTTGGCTCCTACCTCGGGAATAATCGGGCGGATCGATAACGCGAATCGATCGGCTCATTCATTGAACCCGCGACTGAGTCAGCCGGGAAGCCCGCGATTTTCCCACGACTTTTCTGGCGCGTGCTTTGACCGATACGGGCTGGCTCGCGCCCGACCCGTGAGTTACTCCGTACGGTTTGGCAGACTCGTTTCTAATGTTTACTGCCGGTTGACGCAAAAATTGGCCGGACCTACGTGGCGCTACCTACGAGAACGGGCGAAAAAAAAGAATCGCGCCGATGCCAAGAAACGCGTGCAGCATGGGGTAGGTTAGGCACCTTCCAGCCGCCGCGCTAAGTTTCAGGACGAGTTCGCCGATTTTCCGCAGCGACTTGTTGATTAAGCCGGTCCCTCGTCGGTTAGGTCAGTTCGAATGCATCAGACGCTACTTTTAGCGCGAAAAACCGCGTCGCTCGTGGGTCCCGACTTCGATGAGGTCCCGTGAATCGCTGGCTCTCTTTCTCTCTCGTTTTTCGCTTTCCCTCTCGCCTTGGCATCGACTGAGTTTATATTATCGCGCCACCGTGTATATTTACAGAGGGTCAGGAATTTTTATGATGTTGATCATATGCCACGCTCGGGACACCGGCAGCGGCCTGCCAACCAACTCGGAATCGATACACGCGGTATTTTGCGTGCCCCCTCCACCCGCGTCTCGATCGGTTCGCCGTTTTATTTATCGGCCCGCCTAAATCTGCAAACGCGAAATGATAACGCGCGGGCGACGGTTCAACGACACCGCTCTCCTGGGCATTTTACGCGAATACGCGAAAAAGAATTTCACGGGACGGAAATAAAACCCGGTGCGTGTCGCTCGGGAGCTAAATCGGTTGGGATTATTTTCGGAGAAATTAAAGTCCGCGGATATCTACAATGTATTTTGCATTTCTCGCCGCGAGGGCCGTCCGCACGGCGAGTCCTCACCCCGTCGAGTCGCGAGCCGACGATAAACTCGAAGCGAGATCTCGAGGCGAGGCCGAGATCGGTCAATCGGTATCGATAAATTCCGATTCGATTTCCAGAGCTCGCGGTACATCCGCTCGACTACGTATTTATATACATACGTTTCTGAAACGGCGAGTTCGCGACGAGCTCGCGCGACGCGCGCGCGCACGCGTTATTTTTGTACGTTTCTCCTCCCGAGTTTTCAAAATGGTCGTCTAAAACGGTACGGACACACGGCGAAAACTCTCGCAACGCTCGGGCTCGTCGTGCGTGAGCGAGCGTCGCGTACGTGTGGGGGGCACCTGTCCTCTCACGCACACTCGCGTCGCGCGAAGACGCGATGATACTTACGCAACGGCGCGCCCGCCATACTCGATATTTAGCCAGGACAATTTTCCCCGTATCTCTCCTCCCGACACGCCACTTTGGATTTCTAATTTCAAGCCCCACCAATCTAATTACGCTCTTACCCAGAAACGCGCTTTTCCACGCGATATATTCTTGTCCATCGTTCGGCCCCTCGTTACGAATCGCGACTCGGTTCGCCGATGATTTTCCGGAATGCGTCTCGAAGTTTACGTCGGAGTTTTCATATCGAGAAGCGATCGGATTTTAAATTTGTTTTCGAAATTTAAACGAGTACACTAGTTTGTTCGCGGGAGGATAACGGTGTATATTCTAATTTTGTTAATTCGTTGATTTCTCGAATTCTAACAGTTTGCACGTAGGCGATAGGGAAGAAAGAGAGAAAGAGAGAACAACGTGTTGAGAATATGTACGGGAACTCGGAGCGTGTGACCGTTCGCCATGCGCGCGTGCGTCTGTGTGTGCGCTCGGCTCTATAAATAAATAGGCAACGGACATCTCGTAGCGGCCTCATCGCGCCTCGTTTCGCCGTCGATTTTTCTTTCCCGAACGCAGCGAGTCCTAAATGAACAATCGATAATCGATACTCGATCGGAACGCCGTTTCTCAACCCTTCCCGAATTCTTGCCGATCGTTCGCCGCGATCTTCATCCAACTCGAATATTTTTCTCGATCGTTCTCGATAAAAAAAAATCGTTTAAAACTCATAACGCGCTATAAACGATTTCTATTTCCGACGTTAAAGCGCGGCGCGCTAGCTCGACTCGCGAGGCTTATAATTGAATGCGAATATAGTTTTATTTTTAGTTGACGTTATTTATTGTCGCAACTATTTCTCCTTCGTCGGAGACACTTCGTTTACGCGCCTAGCGACGTCTTACAGATTTTCTCGCGATTTTGTGCACCTGCTGCGAGCGTCGTCGGGCTATCCGTCAGTAGGTAGAACGAGAGAGAGAGAGAGAAAGAGAGAGATAAAGCGAGAGAGAGAGAGACGAACTAAAAATCTCAATGTCCGCCCACGGGATCGTATCTTCATGCCCACGTGAGCTCTCGAGGTGAGCTTCGATTTTTTTCTCCCCCCATCCTCGACGAACACACTCGAAGTCGAAAATAAAATATTATAAATACGATTACACTCTGGTCTCCGCTGCCGATGCATAAATTATAGTCGCGTGGGATTTCGCAAAGCTTCGCGAGAGAGCGACGCGTAGATGCCCCCCGTCCTTGAAGGGAGCTTTTCCGCACCGTCGTTAAATCTCAAACGTCGCGGGCGAAACGCAACGTGTCAACACAAACGGGCCTCTATTATTATTCCAAGAGCGAGCGCATCTATCGCTCGAGAGGAAACGCTGGGAAAAGAGACAGGAGAGAGAGAGAGAGAGAGAGCAATTTTGCAATTGCATTCCGCAATTAGGCGTTACGGTTGGGCGTAACGACCCTGCGAATGTGTGCGCGTCCGTGCGTGTGAAATCCGCTCGGGCGCTAACGAGCGGACCGAGCCGAATTCGGCGCAATTCCGCTTCCTCGAGGCGCAACGGCCTCAGACTCGATTCCCTCGCGGATACAATTTTCCCCAATTTTCCTCAATTTTCTTACCGACGTTCCGATAATTCCAGCCCCCCCCCCCCAAATATCCTGTTTACTTTCTCAACGGACGACGAAAATCTCAACAGCGAAGCGAGTAACCCTCCTACTTAAAACCAGCCCCCCTCTCCCCTCCGTGCTCGCTCCTCATACCCTCGAAAACTCGAACGCGGCGCGTCGGCTACTCGTGTATTTCGGTGATATGTTGCGTAATAAGATTTGCGTAAGAACACGGGATATATAAAACACCGTGGAACGACAGGACCGGCTCGGGGTGGACCAGAGAGGCGTCCTTTATCGCGCAAACGATACCGGCAATTGGGAGCCAATCGACTCCCCACGTCCGCGCGGTGTCGATTGCTCGTGTAATTCTGGCTGATTAATCGCTGACTTTTTTTATTTGTTTACTTTCAGAGGTCTTGAACGGCATATGCAACGCGACTAAAGAGGAAGAGAGACGACGCAAAGGTATACGAATTTTGAGTTTATCAGAGACACTTTAACGATAAGACCACCGACCACAGTAAACGCGAATTCACATTAATGGATATGGAAAGTCCTTCACGTTTGCTGGGTTTTGTTCCCAGGTGCAGGCTACCACGAACTGTATAACGGCGTGGTCTGCAATGACACGATCCTCGCGACAGGTGTCTTCAGCTCCAAGGAGCTCTGGATGCTTTCAAAAGGTACGACGAGATTCAGTTCATACACGAGAAATGGAAAGAAAAGAAATTTATCCAAAGACAGTTGTACATTCGTTTTAACGTACGACGCATGCGGGTCGTTTCGTCCAATGGACGATGATTGACGGTGGCTCGGTTTTTGGCGCTCCGCTCTAAAAACGCGACCTTGAGCGCAAACGATACGCGAATATGACGATTGAGACGAGAGCGAAAATCTCTGTCGGGCGACGGAAGACGCACTCTGCGGATGCTTTCGAAAGGTAATCGACGGACAAATGCCAGAACCTTTTGAAAGCATTCCGATACACTTCCTGTTCCGATCGATGCGTACTCATTGCCTGTTCTCGAACGGATTCGAAAATTTCGCGATATCCGTTATCGACGCGTGGCTCGTCGAACGACGAGTAAGAATGACGGTAACGCGGGGGGGGGGGCGCGTAATATCGCGTGCGATACTCATCTCGGCACGCTTAAATGGAATAATAGGGCAGGGGAGCGTGTGCGTATCGAAGTGAGTGAGCCTCGAAAACTCCTCTCGGCGAATGCAAGTGCGAGTGGTGCACGTACACAGTCCCCCACCCCCGAGCCCCTCTCTCTCCTCTCTCTCTCTTTCTCTCTCTCTCTCTCCCTCGCTCGTTCGCTCGCTCCTCGCGCACCGACCCGCCCAACCTCCCTCGTCATTCGCTGGCAAGATTAGTATGCAATCCGGTGTATTAATAGACGGGGAACAATGCTCACGGCCTCCGAGCCCCGCCGCTCAGAACCTCCAAGTTTCTCGTCCGCGCTTCTTCATCTCCTCGCTAGCAGCGGCTTTTAGCCGTGCATCGAAAATCTCTCTCTCTCTCTCCACCTCTCGTACTGATTTCTCCGTTTTCACCTTTCATCGGGACGCGCGAAAACGAATTTCCCTCCGTCCGCGAGTCTCGCGCGCGCGCTACTCCAGTTTTCTTTCCCGATTCGGACAACTATTCCTCTTTTTCTCTTCTTTCCCGTTTATTTTACCTTCGCCCCTTTTCCTCTCTATTCTCTTTCTCCTTTTTTTAATTTATTTTTAGAGACTCGGATTTTTCTGAATTTAGATGGTAGTATATATCTCGCACTGGAAAATACGAATCGCTCGAATGGCACACGCGAACCGTAAAATATTTCGGTCTCTCTCTCTCTCTCTCTCTCTCTTGCTATCTCGCACTCGCGTTCTGTCTCACTGCGGACGGATTTTCCCTTTTCCTCGCTACCTCGCTCTTTTTTTCGCTACAGAAACGCGCATACCTCACCGGCCGCGAGGCACCCATCGCGCGCCCGCGATTGTTCGCGACGCTCAAATTCAGGTTTCGACTATGAAGGGATGAAGGGAAGAGAGAGAGAGAGAGAGAGAGAGAGAGAGAGAGAAAGAGCGAGTGAAGCACAAAAAAGTGGGAAACGCGGGGGAGTGAAAAAAAGCAAACGAAGGCGCCGATGTGAATGAGAGAGACGATGGAGGGGACGTTTAGGAACGAGAAACGAATGGGAAATAAAGAGAGAGAGAAAGAGAGAGAGAGAGAGAGAGAGAGAGAGGCGCACCTGTTCCGCGATGGATTCCCGTCAGCGATGTTTCGCGCGCCCCGGTGGATATTTCGTCGCGGCGAATAAACATCCGCGAAAACGCGCGCGTATAATTAGACGGCTTATGAATCCAGCCGTGATTTTCTTATTTCGGTATCTGGGCTAATTGCACCATCGGGTTTAAGACCCATCGAGCGTTCGAACTAGCGCGTCCGCTCGCGCACCGAAATACGCCAAATTCCGAAGGAGAGCGTGTATATTTCACATATATGGCCCGAGAACGGATCGTAATTCTCTATGGAAGCTACCCGCTGAGGATAAATAACGCATCTCTTTCGAGCTCCTCGGCTTTTTCTCTCTTTCTCTCTCTCTCTCCCGTCTTGCGTTTTCTCCGGAGAGAGAGAGAGAAGGCGAAACGCGGGCGCGAGTGGCAACGCGCGGAATAGGAACAACGAAATTATAACGGAAGTCGTATGCACCGGGGCAGCGCGAGCGTAAGCCCCATAAAGCACGGGCATTTGTCATGTGCGACGAGCGTATACGCTCCCTCCGAATCGCGTTCGCATAAAGACGCAAGAGTTTCGCGATGCTCTCTCCTCGCTTTAACCCAGCGCGTATACGCAGTTTCGCGTGTATAAGGAGAATTACAAAGACAGACATAACAGTGAATTTATTTTCGTACCCTCGAGCGTGCGAAGTTTTCATCCCACGGGGGAGGGAGGGAGAGAGGAGGAAGGGGGGAGCCTTATCGCAGCCTCGCCCGTAGGATATACGAAAATAATATCCCCCTCGGCACCGCGGTGTCGATTGTTCCTCTCGCTGGGATCGACGAGGAGAAGACGCGCGAGTCTCGCGAGGATCCTAAACCGCTAATGTGTGTCTGGTTTCAGCGTCCATACTGCATGACCTCAGCGACATGCAGCCTCAAATAAACGCGATCAAAATAGAGCACCCGCCGTACTACTGCAGCAGCTACACCCCTCCATCCGCAGCGACGGCCGCGGATCATACTCAGCCCGCGGCTAGCTTCAGTAAGTTTCAAAATCCGTTTAACCCTTTCCCCCTCGTCCTCCCTCTCTCACTCTCCTCCATCCCTCTCCCGAATTTACTTTGCTCTCTCCGCGTCCACCTGCCTCCGCTTCGCGAATCTCTCTCTCTCTCTCTCTCGCTCTCTCGTTTTCTCTATCTTTCTCCTTTTTTGCCGTCTCTCGTCGCTTCCGCTCCTCCAACTCCTTCATCGATCAAACGATAACCGGCGGAGCGGAAGCGCTCGGATCCGGAGCGACGAGGAGTCATTTCCGAGAGGCAATCCCGAAAAGAAAAGAGAGCCTCGCCACGCTCCGAGAAGCGCGATATTTTCTCGGGAAATATCGGGCTACGGTGCGATTCGCCCCTGAATCGCAGCCGTTATTGGCTTTTCGTTAAAATAAAAAAAAGGAGCTAGAGAGAGAGAGAGAGAGAGAGAGAGAGAGAATCGTGTATAATTGCTTCGAGTTCGATAACACCGATAATCTTTCTTATCTCTCTCGGTAAAGAAGAGAGGAAAGTACCGCATCAAAAGAGAGTTTTGGTTTCGCAATACGCGAAGGGAGCAATAGTAATCCGCGCGCAGTTAGGGAAAATTTACGATCGCGCGAAAATGACCGCTTCCTTAAGCAAAATATACACGAAAGAAAAATTCCCGCCATAAGCACGGCTGGGTCTCGGCCAGAAGATATTCTCGCCGGTCTCTTTTTGCCATACGTTGCCTTTGTGGCTTTTATGGACCGGCGCGATCGACCGTATCTCCGAGAAATTAACAATCGCGTTTGTTGTAATGATCGTAATACCGTTACGCTCCCTGCGCATGACGGCAATTCGTTTTTACGTTTACGAGCTTCTCCTCCCCGAAATTAGACGAGAGCGAGTTTCTCGGGCTCTTCGGCTACTTAAAATATATATTTTTTTTTCTCTCGTCCACGCAGGTCCACCCCCAGTGCACCAGCTTATAAGAAACGACAAGACTGAAAAGGCACCCACTGTCTCGGTTTCGAGCGCGCCGACTTTTTCGCCGGTACTCAGGCCGGAGGATGGCCATCGTGGAATGGACTCACCCCATTCGCAAACGGGTATGTCGCATCGATAACCATCGCGATTTATCTCGACGATAATCTTAACTCTGTACGAAAGCGAAAAGTATCGATCGTATCGATACGCGCTCCATGAATACTGTCTCACGAACGGAAAAATAATATTCTCATTGATTTGCAGACTAAAGTTTAGTACGTTTTTCATAACCGAGATTGTTTCGTAATAACACGAGACGCTTCTGTGATTTTGCTACTCGCGAACAAATGCCGCTTGCGATGCGAAAACGAGAAGCGTTTATTTGCACGACACTAACGTGTACCATCGGGAACAAAAAACCGACCAGAGGACGAACCATGCAAATTTTCTCGTCCCAATTGATATTCTAAAATTGAATTTATCATTTGCAGTAAACTAGCCACGAAGAACGAATAACTTTGTTGTTTCGATTCAAGAGCGACATTCTTCCAAGCTTTTGCAACTTTTTCGAGCCTGTTTGACCTTGTTTTTACTAATTACTAATTGCGAGTTCATTAAACGAACATCTAACATCGAAACATAACGAGCGCCGTTCGCGCATCGGCGTGTCTCGTTGAAAAAAAAAAAACGAGACGTCACACCGGGGAAACATTAATTCGGTAACATTGAAATTGAATGTCGTCAAAACTGCCGTAGTTGCTCGATAAATCATACGGATCGCGCTAATTTCGGACGATCTTTCGAAATCGTTCGGACGAGAGTTTCAATTTACCACGAATAATTTTCCCCGTGCGCAGCGCGGCGTTAACACATTGAAATTAATTAATGTGCAACATATTAACCACATATGGTGTACACGCTGATAAACCGCTGTATGAGCTTCGTTTCGAGTCCATTTCTATTCGTTGCATGGTGCACAGAAAAAAACGATCTTTCTGAAAAAAAAAATAATTATTAAATGAATAAATTTTCAAAAATATTAGAAGAACCTAAATTCGTTAAAATCGAGGGAGCGTTTTTTTCTGCGCGCCGATTACGAACGACGGCCAGTCGTTATCGATTCGATTACAATTCCTTGGATGCGCCACTCGAGTGGGCGTGATTATCGAATCAATGAAAGAATTGTCACTTTCCTTCCCAATGTCCAGTGTGCGATAGACCCATTCTGAGCTCACCCAGGCATCATGTAAGTAAATCGAGCATAACCCGCGTAAATCCCGCGCGGATCTACGCGGTGGGCTTCGATCGAGAGAGGGAGAGAGAGGGAGAGAGAGAGAGAGCTAGTTAGTTAGCAAATCCGTGCGTACACGACGAACGTAACGGCGGCGCGCCAGGATTGATTAGCCCGACGGGTGGCTGGCCGATATCGATCGCGAGAGTCGCAGCGTCGAGAGAGCGAGCGGGGAAGTGCGACAGGGAATGAAAGAGTGAATGAGAGGGGGTAGAGCTTCGCTTCGTTTTCGTCGCCTTCGTAAACTACTTGACCCACTTTCGCCAAGTCCAGAAATTCGAGTTTGGCAAATGTGCGAATTCAGATAAGGGTCTGCGCGGTGCAACACCGACGGGGGTCACCAATTCCGTACGTGCATGCACCCTCGATACACGATTCTCGCCCTCGAGAACGGAACGCAATTAGCACAGATGCATACGCTTAACAACTTTTCCGCTAAGTTGTTACGTCTAATACGGGAGATGCGGACATAACGCGGGGGTTGTGTTTAGCCTGCGAGAAAGTAGGGAAGCTCGCAACGCCGATCGAAATCGTTGCCTTCTCGGCGAATCGATGAATTGCGAATTATTTTTGGCGCGTGGAGCGAGAAACACACACGCATACAGCACACCGACGACTCGATATGACCGCGAGATAAATGACGCGCTGATGATCTCTGTTTCAGTCTGAGCCCGAGCATAGAGAGAAGCTCGCTAATACTCGACCAAAAGGTACTTTGTGATTGGTTATGATGTTATATATATATATCTATATATCTATATACACCTATTATACATTATGACTGTCTATATCGTTATGTGCATACACTCACGTGAATACATTACGACAGGTCGATTATGTTCGCGCGTTTGCACCTCTTCATCGATCGCGGCCGTATTTTTTACGAGGCACGCGAATCGCGACTACCTCCTTTTCGCACCGTTATCTTCCTTTTTTTTTCTTCTGAATTTCATTTTCTCTATCAGATTAGCATACGTGCGAACATAAAACGGAAGAGTGAGGCCGAGAGACGTCGTTGCTATCTCTCCGTGTTGCTAGTCAAGGAGATTTAATAACGATATCTATACGATATGTTTGTATATGTATGTGTAAATGTACGATAAATATAGGTATGCACACACATATATGCATTACGATGTCGTACGCTCCAATATTTTTCTACCGCTGTCACGTTCGTCAACTTTTCTATGATTTTGGTGTACATCTCTTTTGTTCTCTTCTTTTGTCCCACTGTCTTCTAGTTTCCGTAATATGTTACATTCGATCGTACAAACTCTCTGTATCTACTTTTCCATCTACATATATTGACTTCTTACTCGCGGAGTTTTGCGAATCAGTTGTGTTTGTTTCTCGTCATCTTTTATTTCCAATATATTGCAATTCGCGTATGAGTTGCCGCAGTCTGCACGTATGCCTGCAAATTCACTTTTGGCTGGATGGATTTTCCCTTCTCTATACTTCCGTTTCTTCGTATATTAACTCTGATAAGCTCCTATCCTTTTTCTACAAATCATTCGTGAATATTCGTGTATTTTTGTAAATCTTTTCACGTAATATGTAGAGATACGACAGGATTTGACAAAAATATTTAGTGGCATAAATCTTACCTATTCTTATCTATACATATTCATCCGCAGTAGTCACTTTGATAACTCTCTTTGAATTTCGATTTATACATATATTCTCTCACTGTTACCAATAATGCACGTTTCTCTTGATTAAAATTGGCACTACAAAGTTGCACCTCCGTTTGAATAATAGCACTTTGAATTATAAATTTCATTACTCCGAATATATATTTTTAAATATTTCATACAATTAAACAAAATTAACTTTCTTCGTTCTCAACGACTATTGCCTACAAACAGCTTAATCACTTAAAAATTAGATTACTGTTAGATTTTATCAAATTTTATTCGTTGCTTGTTACATCAATCTACACCGAAATACTACATTTGTTGTAAACTGTTTCAGAAGAATTTCAATATCTATTCTGATTTCACTATTTTGAAATTGCCATATCCTCACCTATTTACCATTTTCACGTGAATTTTGTTTGTTTTCAATTCTGGATGCAGTGCTTCGTCTATTTTTATTCGATCGATCAAGCATCGCATCATAGCGAATCATTTTATTCGTGAATTTCATTACATATTACTGAAAGTTTGTCCACCATAGTCGCAGACAGATGTCCCGAAATTCCACAATTTTCATTACATAGCAATCATTATTCGGAGTTTTAATTTCATCAATAGAATTTATAATGAATTCGTAATAGTTCAACAAATTTTATTTCCAAGAATAGGACAAAACCAAAGACGAAATAACTTTAATTAGAAACTCTCATGATTGTTTAAATCTCAAATTAATTATAATTATCGATCCTTTGTTCTATAGGAACTTTCCCGATAAGACCTCCCGACGTCTGATTGCGACACGGTAACAGCCGCTTCCCTGAATCGCAAAAATGTTATGGTAGCTCGTCAGACTTACGTGTTTAGTTTCATGTTGCTCTCATATAGCTGCCCGAAGCAGTACGCACAGCGACCACATCCACCAATGCTGATTTCTGTTAGTCGTGGCGAAATTTATTTTTTTCTCTACAATTTTGTTTACCTTTTCTTGAATTACCATCAAATAACGATTTGTCTTTATGATTAATGTATTCGAATCGTATTTCGTTGGGAAATGGGTAGAGGCTTCTTGCTTTTCAGGCACTTCTAGCTGTATGATCGTGAATAGCGCCACTGAAGATCAATTGATGTACTAGCAATGAGCTTTTAGATGTATAGGGACTTCTTTGGTAATTTTTGAACCAAGACGAAATTTCATCCACCGATGTTTGACGTATTTCTAATCCAGTCTGAAGATATTTTTTCTTCGAAAATATCGAGCGATATGAAAATCGAGATGCATGTTGGACTGGATTAGAGCCGAAATTCGGTATCAAAAATTGTATTCGAGAACTCACAGCGGTTATTAATCGAGATGACTGAAAATCTACCTTGCATGGTTATATTATCTATCACACGAAATAAGTGAACCACTTAAGTACACAATGAATATCTTAATTGTCACAAGTGAGAAACAAAAGTGAACAGGTAATAAAACTTGGATAAAGTAGTGTATGTTATTAAGATACCCATACTAATGGCATCGTCGATAATTGACCAAATGTGATTCGAAAGAAAAACTTTTTATGCAAAACAGAAGTAATTTCACCCCACTGTCACTTCGCTCTCGAACTATCTAAACTTTCTCCATCTTCGCTCTCTACCAACTATTATCATCACGAAACGCCCACCTCATTTGAACATCGTACCTCCATGTAGATACATGTAAGCTAGCGTTTATGTTTCATGTGCACCTTCTACCGTCAACCCATAAGTACCGAATCAACAGAGTCACATGTAATTATCTATCGCAACTTGATATTCTTGCCATCACTGTATGTATAGCTACACGACAGATTCGAATCTCAGAGTTACGAAATCAAATTCTGACTCCGTAACTCTGAGTGAGAATCCCATCCTTCACATTTTCCTGTTCGCCTGTCTGTTCGGCCGATCCGTCGGTCGACAATCGGTCTGCTAGAATCTCGGCTTGCACGTTTAGCGAATCAACGCGTTGTCCCTTGCTGTAGCGTATAATTTGTTCATCCATACCGAACGTTGATCTCGAGAGGACAGCTCTGTCGAGATACCCCAGAAGAGGTACAACCGTAAAACAGCAACAATTAAAATAGCGCGTCTCGTTGATTGTTGCGAGGAGAAAAAAAAATATTTGTTACGAGAAATGCAGATCGAGGACGGACAGACAGACGAGCAGCCCTTTTTTCGCTAACTACGTAGCTCCCATCTACCTGGTAAGCTAGCTGTCGCTGTCTGTCCGCTCATTTGTCGTTTCGTTCGTCTGTCTGTCTATCTGTCTGTTTGTCTGTATGTCCACCCGTCTGTCTGTCTACCCACCCACCTCTTATACATCCACTTTCTCTCACAAAATTTACGAATTTAAAAAAAAAAAAAAAGAAAAGAAACGAGCACAGCTTCGAGTCACACGCGGAACGACGATTGAGAAAACCGTCGATCGTCGTGTGTGAGTCGAAGCTGTGTTACGGGAATACAGTGCACACCATAATTATCTATTTCACTCACTGTCACACGGCCAATGCTCTGGGTATGTCGTATGCTGGATGGATTAATTAACCTAATTGATTGATTAATTAATTTCGAACCTTGATTGAACGTTTATGCTCTCTCCGTACGATACTACCTTCTCTATTGTTGTTGCGATGTTGGTGTTGTTGTTTATTATACTATATAATCAATGTATTGATGTTGATGTCGTTATCTTGGTGTTTTTTGATGTGTTGTTTAATCGTTGTTATCTTGCTGTTTGATGTTTGTCGTTGCACTATGTATATACTTATACGATACGTATCGAGTATACGCGCGCGTTTGTATCTTTCTTTTCGAAAAGTGTCAATTCTCGATGTGAAAACATTGGCGCGTGATCGACGATTATTCAATATGCCAGCGTTAATTAATTCGTAATCGGGATTAAACTGGGCACGTTACCGGCTAAATGTTAATTTAAAATCTCGTGCGCGTATATCAACGTATGAAGTATGTATACATTTCAGCCAGCCGCAACGCTTGGAGCGCCTTAATCATAGTCAACCTGATAATTTTGTTTTATCGTCGGTACCACTAAAACCACCCCCTAACGAGACTTCGAGTCTTTCTTCCGGAACGTCGTCTCTGTCGCTTCTCCATTTTTTCTTCGTCGCGATGAAAAAAAAACGATAAAACGATTAATCAAACGATTTTTCAGAAAACACGCAAATGAGTATCAAAGGTGGTTTTCGTCGAGGGGGTGGTTCAACGTGGTTTCGATTGTCGTTCGATCGCTGAAATCGCGCAATTGTGTTTCAGGACTGCATTCGCCGCACGAGGGGCTGGCTGGTGGATCCGGCCAGAGCATGTCCGGTCTCGCCTATTACCAACCGGAGCACCCCGGTAGCGCGGGGGTGGTCAAGTACCCCGAGAACGGTCACGACACTCTCTCGGATTTCGTTACCTTCGTTTGCCAAGAAGCTGAGAACACTCAGCAACTACCCCAGGTAGCTTCCGGATCCGTCCAACGGTCACTGCGGTATCGCCATCGATGGGAGATAAACTCTCGATTGTCTCGATTGCCGATAGATTCTCGGGATTTCTCTCCGTGGCCATGCAGCGGTGACCGTGCGAGTCATTGAGTCGCCTTCCGTGTTCCAATCTCCCTGTGCCTACTCGATCAAAATTTTATCGACAATCGCGAGAGTATGAGTCGAATTTCGTGAATTCAAAATTGTAAAAATTTGACAGAGAATGACAATTCTCTCATTCTGGGCGAGTGGAACACGCGTGGGTCGACCGATGTTGATCGGTGGTGTGGGATTTCCAGGCGCAGCTAGCGGGACCACGCACTGGGGTACAAAAGTTCTCACAGTATTATCCGAGCTCGATGCTACCGCCACCGCCGCCGGCGCCGATGGCGAGACCCGTGGCGATCATCAGGTCAACCGGGGAGCTGACGGCGGCCAGCGCCAACTCGCCTCCGACGTCCTCGACGTCCCCGACGGATCCGCCCGATCTCGGCCCCAACCAGGAGCAGATGGCGGCTGCGGCAGGACTCGTCGGCTCCGGCTGCCAGAGCGGCGTCGACCCCACCGGCAGGAAGAGCCCCGCCAGGATCCTCGTCACGGCACCACACACCAGTCGAGAATACACATTTGCTCATTTTCACTCGCAACCGGGTCAAGTGAGTCGATTATTAGTAAAGAATACTGTTTAAAAAAATTTTCTTTTTAGTTTTCAATGTTCATATGTTTTAATTTGTAGAAATGTGGTTCTGTAATTTTTAGCTCCTAATATTAACATTAAAGGTCTATTCACACATATCAGTGCCGATCAGTTCAGTGCACTGATAAAGAAAGAAAATCCGATCCGATCGGTACGAAAATGTTCAAACATCCGTAATCGTATTCAATCATATAGTATTCAACAAAAGTGCGAAATATACGGATCAAAAAATGTTTGATATAAATGAGCTCGCAGCTATTGCTTGTATTTCGGATAAAGAAGAACAAGAAAAGGAAGAAAGAAAGGTAGACACACTGAGGGCACTGTACGGTCACTGACGGTACGGATACGGAACAGTGTGAACATCTTCATTAAAAACAGAGCATTCATTTTTTTTATCAGTGCACTGAACTGATCGGCACTGATACGGTACGGATATGTATGAATAGACCTTAAGAGTTAAAATTAGGTGAACTATATTTCTGCCCAAAAAACGTATGAACCTATTGAAAAACTAAAAAGAATTTTTTTGAATTGGTCAAGAAATCAGATGTTTTGACAAAAAATTCTTTTTAGCAAATTTTCACGTACCCCACGATTGGCTCGATGTCGGGCGTGATCTCGCCGACGAACCTCTCGCTCTTCTCCTCGCCGGTGTCCGTGACGAGACCGGTCGCGACCCAGAGGACGGTGTCCAATGTGCCTCCGCGCTGGAACACGGCGCCTTTCATAAACCTGGAGGACGACTACAACATGATAGCGCCGATCATCGCGGGCACCGCCAGCGAGCCACCGAGCGCTATGGACGAAGGTCAGTGTTCCCGGTGAACCCTCGAATGCCCCGTAGCCTCCACTTCCTTCGGGGAGCGGATCGTTCGACTCCGCGACGTCCTAAAGACAATTAAAAATGTAAGCGAAGCCTTTTGGCGTTTCCAGACCGATACTTCCACCCGGTGCACGCAAGCGCCGTCGTGGATAAAAACGGGACCGGCGGTATGATGGGGACCGAGATGGGAGTAGGAACCGACCCGTCCCACCATCACCAGCAGCAACAGCAGCAACAACAGCAGCAGCAGCAGCAGCAAGTGATGCAAGACAAAAGTGGTCGGCCAAAGTCACCACCGTGACAGTGGCGGCCGCTCAGCGACAACTACGCGCATTACGCGAGCGCCCCGATGCCGAGTTACGCGGGCACGTTGCACGCGTCGCACGAGCCCAAGGATTGCGCCGTCGCGCACGACGGCAACCCCGAGGACGGCCACTGCCGTGCCCGACTGCGCGATCTCGGCTTTCGCAAATTCGAGTGCCTCAGAGTCTGACGTGTTTTTTTGTCGATGGGAGAGAAGAGAGATTCGCTCGCAAGGACCGTCCGGCTCTCGATGTTTTTGATATCCTTGCGAGGACGCGCGCAACCGAGAAAACCACACACTCGCATCCTTCGAGCCATCCCCTCGTGGATCGTTCCTCGTCGATCGGCGACCTCGAGCGTTGAAAATCGAACGAGACGCGCTCGTTCTAATGGTGCTAATTGCGAAGGAAATTGACGCAACGCTTATACGCTAACGCGATTGTCGTGAGGCATTTCGCGAACGAGAACGCTTCAAGGGAATTGCATATTGTTATTTGGATCGACGCGTAGACGCCTTTTGATTTAGCGAATTTAGAGGAAAATTTTTCCTGTCGAAATTGATTATCTTTTTTACGAATGTGTCTCGGGTGATTTGTAGAATTGTTATCGCTATCTTTTTTACGTAAACTTAGTGAAGGGGATTAGAGGGTAAAACTCGCGTTTGATACGTAAGCTCAACGATGGGGATTAGTTTAGTAGGGACCGAGCCGATCGACGAGGATAATCGTTGCTGGTTCGTCGCGAACGAAGCACGGACGACGGTAATAAGATTATATTGTTTATGCCTAATGCTCAGGCTAGTGCTATCACTAGTGAATAATGGACTAGTGCGGACTAGTCATCAGAGGCTGCTAGTTAGAAACAAAGTTAATGTTTAATATTGATTTACTACTTACGATAAGAGGTTAACTAATTGATATGTTATCGGTTAAATAAAAAAACAATAACGTCGAGTCGAGTATATTGTAAAACTCGCTGAACGAAAGTATAATGGAGAAATAGAGTGGGAGAGAAAGGGAATCGAGCGATTGAGCGCGAGCGTGAGCGGCGAGACTCGAAAATAGTGAGAAACATAAATATAACATATATATTTCGCGCAAAGAAAAGAAAATTCGAAAGAAAATTGCAAAAAAAAAGAGAAATCTCATCGGAACAACGAATCTGGCAACGAATAAACGTGTCCTAACAATTGTCCAAAAATACTTGCCATCGGCTGTTTATTCGAGGATGCCCGATAAACGGTAATTGCGAAAAGAGCGATTTGAAAATGTCATTAAATCTCATTAGATAAATACGTAAAAGAACGCGAAGAGTGGCTTGTTCGACCCGCTGTCTCTATATTACTTACTTTGAGCAGCCCCTAAATATATGCGCTTATTATACTCGCTAGACGATCCGGTAGATTAAGATCTTTTGGGTTTGTAAAGATTCTTGTTTTCTCTTCAAACAAGATCGATAGGATGCGATATCTGTTTCCCATTATCACTGGTCATCGTTTGACGCAACGTTACGAAAGAATGAAAATAATATTGTAGACCCTAGTGTATTGAGTTTCTTTTTAGAGTTTTCGGCATTTTCGTGCAATCGAAATGAAAATATAATTTATCGACGATTTACCAATGCTGTATATAATTTTGTTCCGGATATGTCACTTTGGTTTGTTCGAATTAACGTCGAAGAGGTATGGATTTTTAGTTGAACGAAATAAGATATCAAATTTGATTGAATCTGTTACTGTATCAATTCCCACCAATTCCTTGAAAATCATAACCAAGATTGCCAAATATTCGACAAGGAGCTTGATTTGTTCACTCAAAATTACTAACGGAAACCGATTCGTTCGATAACAAATTTATAGATAGTCGTAACTATTCTAATACTGTCTTAACCAATGCTATGGCCTTCAATGGGAAAGAGATTTCATTACCTCCTGTCAATCGGTTCGTAGTAATAGTACAAAGAGCAAACTTTTTTAACGTAGAGAAGTTGAATAACAAAGTCAATATAAAGTAAGCAGCGATGCTATTATTCCTATAAACATTTATAGTGCTGCCGATGCGTTACGCGAAGCGACACTATTATTATTAAGTATTGTTAATACCATTACTATGACAAGCTACTATTACTACTGCTATACCATCTTAATCACCACCGTCACACTACCGTTTACTTCTACCACTAATACTATTAATACTACCGATATAATAACTGCTGCTATTACTATTACTACTACTATTACCAATGGCAATTACGACTACCGCTCTAACTACTACTGCTACATTACTATTAACTTTAATATATTACGAACTAATACCGCTATATTGCTAAACGAATACGGTATTCATTGATGAAAATAGTGTAAATATTACGAGATCGCTGAAAAAATAGTAAATTACATTACGCACATGTATACATGCATAAAATGACGATGTATAGGTGTGCGATGTCGTACACTTTCGAATGCGAGTGTTTCACGATTGTGATTCGTTATTTTCCAAATTGGATTCTCGAACGAGAATACAGAGTTGGAGATTTAGAAGTCGCGCACAGGCTTAGAGAATAATGTTATACGAGATAGAACGTTTTAATGCAAACTCTTCGATGCCAAGCAGCAAAGGTAAGACTAGCGATTTACGACTAACATTTTTTTACATTTAAAGATGAAGTTTTGAAAACATTTGTTGAAATAACAAAAAAAAAAAAATGAGATGAAGCAGGGTGGTTCGGGATAAATAAACCATAAATGTTCTATGAATAAAATATACGCTTCCAAAATATATGTAAACGAAGCCGGCAAAATCGCGCGGCACGATTTCGTATTATTTCTTGAGAAAATGAGAAAACCAACGATGGCAATGTTTCAGTCTGAACGGGACAATTCGAAAACGAAGACGAATCAACTGTCGCCAAAAAATTTGTACGCGTAAACTTTTTGAAATTCATGATTACCAAAAATTGTGATATATTTGGTCGTAAAACGAGAATAAAATGCCTTTTCAGGATAGCGAAATAATAATTAGTTTCGCACGATTCGAACTGCTAACGTGAGTCGTTGGTGCGATAGCATTGAAAAAAAAAACGGAGCATAGCATGTAACGATTCTAAAAAAGTGCGAATAGTAAAATTAGAGTGCCAATTAGAATAGGCGAATATAGGATAGTCGCAGTATATACGTAGGGATTTTTTCGACGAGAGATGTCGACCGGTGAATTTCTTTTGCCGCGTACTAAGCTCGAGATTGAGGGTGGTACGACAGGATACCATGTGTATTTTCATAGCATCATTTACGAGGCTCTGTTGAACATTGGCGCGCAAATTCACGCTCAACGTGTACGTGTAAATAATTAGTGTGTTTACACGTGCGTATGACGAACTGTCGAACAAAACGAAATTCTCAAAATCGGTCGTGAACGATTTTATAGTTTCTTTATACGAAAGACGCAAAATACTCGGAGACAATTTCGGCCTCCAGTTCCAAACGATAACAAATTTATTGAATGTAGTGTAAAATACTTATTCAATGAGGATAATTTTTATTTAATTCAAACTGGTTAACTAGAATTCGAACGAATATACATGAGTAGTTTATAAAATAGCGGTAATTTCTTATTTCGATAAAAAATATTGAATATAAAATATTTTCGTAAACGTTCTCAACGTAGTACTGTGATTCAGGGAAAATAGCAGTGATAGGTGTAATACGCGAATACTTATTTTGCACTAATCCCAACAAGGTGCTCAAATTTGATATTGCGGACACGTTTCTTTCGTCGGGATGATGCAGCGCCGATGACCCATTTCGTAGAATGATGTTTTTCTCGGGTATCCAGAAACATTTTGTATAGCGTCTCAAGCTGCCTTGAACCGAAAGTGCATTAACAAATCGTTCGCACGTAAATTATTAAGAGGGTCAACTCGATACAATTTTCTTTCATTATCTCTCGCTGTAATTAACGATCGCGAATTGTGCCATATAATACAAAAACGAAATTACGATTTGAGATTGATTTCTCGTAAAATTGCAATAAAAAAAAAAAGAAAGAAAACGTACCCTCTTGATACTGTCGTGAGCACGAGGACTTTTCTACGTATGAATAGTTATTTCACCAATAGAAAGAGAAATACTAAAAAGAAGAAACAAATAAAAATGAACATACGATTTGATACGTAGTCATAAGTCTCGATCGGTTTCGGTGACTTTTCGTGTTTAAAGGCCGTCGTTATCCCGGGCCACCCACACTAAACGATGATCACATAAAGGTCATCGTATGACGTTAATGCAGTGAGCGAGTGTATTATATCTGATAAAGGAGTTGCTAAGCGTTACGTAATGTGTTTTTGATTACAGAGGTTGATTGACTCGTTACAACTGAAATTACTATTGACATTGATACCGAATTACATTAAATTTATCTCTCACTGTGTTTATACGATCTCGAAACGCGAGAAACGATACCGCGTAATTTAAAATACCTTTGCGCAACGCGTGGTAAAGTTGAACGAGTCGAGTTGACGGAAATTGTATAATTTTTGAAGGCACCGGGAATTCTAGATTTAATCGAGAATTAGTGCAGGACTGACATTACACATTAATAACAAATTAGATACAAGGTAAATTAAGTATCGACAAAAAGAATTGTTAACTATATAGAAAAAATCCGAATAAGAGTTTAAATGCAGTAATTCACTCAGAATTTGAGGCGTTATGAAGACGAAAATAATGATAATAATATAAAAAATATAGATATATATATATATATATATATATATAAATAATATATATATAATTATAGCAATAAATATAACAACGACGGCAACGATAATATAGAGTGATTATATTATTAATATAATGATAATATGCGGTGATATACATATTATATTAAATGCAATGATATATTTATCGAATATTTATTGAGCAAATAGCACATTGTGTAGCGTGATTGTACAAAATAGAAGAAACGAAAATAATGCGGAATAATAGAGCGATTACGACGTATTTAAAGGAAAGTAAAACAATTGCAACGATAGAAAATTGAGAAAAAATTTTGAAGAGTTAGATGTATGACAAATACTAGCATACACGCAAAGTCAATACGCAAAGGAAACAAAAAAAAGTAACAACGTCGCGAAAGATCGGAGGGCGAAGTAAACGAACGGACACTTTTTAGTAATTGTGCATTAACGAAAATGCATAAATTAAAGCGCAAATTTTTGGACGTTTTGGGTCCGACTTTACGTGTATTTTCGTCTCACGATCTTTTTTCTACGATTGTGAACGTGGTTCATGTTATATATCAGGGATTAGACTAAATAGTATAATACGCTGCGAGGGAGGTGGCAATAAGGGTAGGTGAAGAAGTATGACGGTGGTGAAGATGGTGAAAATGGGATTAAGACATAAGGGAATAATGTGATAGCGAAACGTTGTCAAAAAGCCTCCTTGGACAAGCTCACATTGGTCGTAGTCTATAAAGTACAATAGTCACGACTCGCGCGAGCTCGCTATCCTTCGCTGGACACAGACTACAAGAAGAGGCTTATTTGTCACCTTACCGCGCCAATTATACGTTGTGTCCATACAGTCTCAATAATATGTATTATATATCCGACAATATTGATTATTAAAATTCTTAATACATAAACTCGTTGTTGATTCTATTCTCTCCCTCCTAAATTCCATCCACCTAGAGGATTTCAAATAATTTACGCGTGTAATTGTTTCTATAAAGTGAATTTGTATATTTTATTGCGAGCACCCTTACAGAGTTTCCAGCTGCAATTATTTTACTGACGGTAATCGAGAGATCAGTATACATTCACATATACAATCATTCTTAACGACTCACTACAATAATATTGTTTCCACGCATGTACATTGTAACTAAAATATAGAGGAATATATTTATGGTATATATGTATATATATTATATTTACAAATCACTTTTGCAATTAAAATTCACATCTAAATTCAATCAATTTTCATTTAGGAAGTAACACAAAGTTCAAACGATACGTCCTATATTTTCAGTGTTTCAATCGTGCATCGACAGGATTCATTATTGGAATAATATGAAAAACTGAAAATTCAGTTAATTCATTAAAATTACCCTGTGATAAATTTTTCTTGGAATTAACTTAAACTATGGTTGTATCATAATATTTTATCTTTCATTATAATACATTCTCATGTGCAATATCATGAAAAACTAAAATTGTCTCTTATAAAATACAATATAATATTGGACTTATGTTTATTATTCTATATTTACAAAAATAATTTTAAAAAATATCAGATTATTTATTGAGAATGGGATTCAAGATTTTCACATAATAAAATATTGCACTATTCAATCGATTTAGAACATTTTTCGTTTGAAATTACGGATAGTATCTATGTAATAAAATAATTTTACAATAAATAACTATGATACACAGAACTTGTCTTTTTCTAATGAAAAAATGTTATTATTTGTTTCATTCATAAAGAAAAAGATAATAATACTAACAGAAATACTTTCGTAAAGACAAACTATATGTCATCAGGAATTGATTAACTTTCTAAATATTAGAATATATTGGAATGGTAATATCTTTTTTCTTCGTTCTTATTTCTACTAGAAATAGCATCCTACACTGATTTTTCACATTTCGGACCATTATCGATAAATGGAAATTCATTGTCACCGTATTAGATACTCAGTGTAAAATTAAATTATTGAGCATTTAGTGTAAAAATCAACCTCCAATATTCTTAAGTACATTTTGAATAGACATAATTACAATTTGTTTATAAACGTACTCAGATATACGCCCCACATACCAATTTAATATGTCAACGTGAGGAATGGTATGTGTTACGGAAAATAATTAAATAGTCATCGCTGACTCACAAATGCGTTCACGAAATTGTCAATAAAGTTATCGTAGATATCAAAAATTTCACAGTCGTCTCAATCTAGTGTGAATTAATACATGTTATATATAAAATGCTCAATGGTCACACGTTTATCGAAAATACAATTATAGCATAATTTATCGTGCCTTGGACCTGAACTCAATACAGTTTGCACACAATTTTATAATTTGAATCACAAAGAATTAAAATAAAACCGAAAATAAAGTATGAAATTTAAATACAATCAACAAATCGCTAATCAGTATGCTAAACAATTATTCGTATCCGTTTCATCACATTTGAATGTCAGAACTAAATACTTTTTGTTTTATTCATCGCTCTGCGAATGAATTCAACCAAACTCATTAACAACAATGCACAATGAAAATAATTGTATAATTATTCATAACGTTTAACGGTAATAAATAGCTGGGCAAGTCAAAGGAACTTTGTAATTTCGTTGCGCAAGTACATTGCCGTTATACCACTCACGGATTCAATGGCTTTCGATCGAACCTTCATATTGAACAAAAACATGTGCGCTCCTCGGTCATTTCTTGGGCTCTTCGAGTGTAAACATTTAATAGTTGGCAGTGTACCCTACAATAACGTTAATTCAACATTAAAATTATCAATTAAACACGATTTCGAAAGAGTTGTATAATTTTAAGAATAAGCAAGTACCTGATTTTGACATTAGAATTACCAATTACTTCTCCATCACAATTCCATACACTGAGATCAGAGCCAAATCGTTGAACGTTTACATCATTTTCCGATTGCATGTGCAAAGTTGGTAGAGCCCGAAACGTAAATTCTCTTGCTCTATAGACTTCCACGAATGGCAAATCGTACTGAAAAAATTTTCAAGGTAGATGAAATTTTACATCGTTATGAAAATTTCTTTCGATTTCGCATTAATGCTCACCAAAGTTTTTTGTTTACTGGTAAGCCGTAGTAACATTCTGATATTATTAATTAACGACGTATGTCGTACCAAAATGACGTCCACACAACCATCCCCGATATGACAGTGAGGACTAAAGCCCATAGGGCTACGAGAACACGCACAAGAGACATTAGCACCATTTACCATGAAGAATTTACCTCTCACGGTTAGCCACCCTGAAAATTTAAATACATCGTTGAGTCAGTAAATCGTTAATCAATATACAAAAGAATATGAATGTACACTAACTTGAAATTTCTTTATCCGGTACACTATCGTGCATGTGTTGCAAACATCTGGTGCAGTTCTTCATGCACCTCGTACTTCCAGCGGGATGACACGGATCCGAAAGAAGTGTGATTTCTCCTTCGTAACCTTTGTTTGCGATAATTTTTTTGAACCCTGAAGAATAAGAAAAATATGAATTCTCGAGACGGTATAAGCATTTCCGATTAATCGATCGGTAGAAATTAAACGTATGCCAGATTTCACTTTCTCATTTTCATAGAACAAACTTTCGTCCAGGAATGACACATGAGAAGATGCGGATGTATGAAAATTACTCGGCTATATAAGGAAGCACACTGCTATCCAATGACGATAAGTACCTGAGTAATCGTAACGCTGGGGACCCATCCAGCGAAATTTCTCGCTATCGCGTATAACGTCTCCCAGATAGCCGTAGCTGAGAACACTTGCGTACATTCTCAGTAAAATGCGATTGCTGTGGACAGAAGAGAGATCGAGTCCCGTGGTATCGCCAAAAATGATATGTATGGCGGCCGTTTCCACGTCGGTTGTACCTGTAAAAAAATTTTCATTTATAAATCGAATAAATAATTAATTTGGTAGACAAAATAATCGTTTGAACTCCAGATAATATTTAATCATTTTGAACAACAATTCATTTTATTGAATTAAATATTTAGTACAAAATTTTTCTGAAGTGTAGTTGGAAAAATCCTCTGGGGTGATTTTGTTAGGTAAGACGATAAATAAATCTGTGTATACGTGCCATGAAGGCTGTAAGCCACGGTGTCTGTACTACCGCTCGGGATAACGCCGACCGGTAGCGGGGGCGTCGGTAGTCTCGCCTCTGGGTCATTCGGATCGATTTGCTGGTCCTTGGCGGCCCTCAAGACCAGTCCGTTGAATACCTCGGAGAACGTACCATCCCCGCCGATGCACACCACTGCCTGCGAAAGCGAGGAGAACTTTAGCTCGTGCGCGATCGGTCAAGGTCGTTTGCTTTTCGCCGAGAGGCCCAACCCACGCGAGGCTCGCAAAATTAAATGGATAAATCCATTTAACGAGATCGGATGTATTACATAGCAGCGAGATTGCTTACGTGGATGTCGGACAAGTCAGCGGTGAGGAGGGTGTCCGCGATGTGCCCGGCTCGCTCGGTCACGAGCACCTTTGTCTCTATTCCGGCTATCGTCATCAGAGGCTGCACGTCTTTTTCCCAGATCTTCAGTCCTTTCTTCTTCCCTCCGAATGGATTGACAAAGAGCAAAACTTTGCGGGGTCGATGCCTCAGATCTGTAAAACCATTAATATTTTACGACTCCGACCCAATTTCGTGTAATTGCGATTTTGTCCCCTGCTCTTGTTATACCATTTATAAGATTGCCCAACCTGGGTAAATGGCTTGGAAATTCCACTCCGTAAGCTCCCGCGCAATTTTTTCTTTTTTATGTAAGAAAATCCATTACGCGTAGCCGTAATATCGGATCGATACCAAATTCTCTCCGGGTATTTTATTTTACGGCTTTATAAGCTTCGAAATAACGTTTAAGGAAAAAATGTGTGTTATCAAAAAATGGAAAATACATTGTGGACTTGAAATTTTAAAACATTTAAAGAACGCGGAAAGCGAAGAAAGAAATTAGTCATAGTACGTGAGAGGAAGAGGCTATCGAGAAGTTTCGTATTCATTTCAGTCGGATAGCCGAAGATCCTTTGTCCGATGACGAGTCGACGTTCTATACGCACGACACCCACCGCGCTCACATTCTTATTCACGCAAATTGTCCCGCGCGCATATTGCAATCTCACCGGAGCTAGTCTCGATTTACCCGGTGACGCAAATCCAACAAGACGATATTGTATTACGAAATTCGAGACGTCAGAAGTTGTTGTCTCTCGAGAAAAAAAATAAGAAGATAGATATGCAATGGGTAATGACGTCACGGACAAAGACGAGAGAAAGATTCCGGAAAATATTGTATATGAAGAGGTAAAAATAACACGGCTCGTTAGCAATTAAAAGCGAACACGAAAGATCGAATTTGAGCCGTTCCACGCGAACGATCGACCCGAATTTTTCGCCCTGTCGGCTCCGTACGGGCTCACGGCCTGGCGCCAAGAGTTATGCAACCCGCCTAGCGTTAGTTCGAATTACTTTTTTTTCTTATCGAATTGAGAATGCACTCGCTCCTGGCGAGAATCGGGCCGTGAAAAGAGGACAGTGCTCACACTGCCAGCTCGAATTTTCGCTAAAAGCGAGGCGATAAAAAAATGCACTCACTCATGAGATAATTTCGGATGGTCTTGACCCAGGATGCAACCTGCCTCGGGTCCGTGTGACTCATCGTAACGCTGTGATGGCTCCATTTATTTTTCGGCTCTTGAACGGCATAATGTAGAATAAAATTCGTCGGGTAAACGGTCGGCGACGAGGGGGAGGTTGGCAGCTGCTTCTCCTTGAGATTTATACCTGGTATCCAGTCGTCGCCGTATCGCACCGCGAGGACGTCCGTCAAGGGCAGAGTCCATCTCGCTGCAATAGAAGAAAAAAGAGTATTGTAAGACTTTTTTCGTGTTCGATCTAACGAGCGATTGATGTTTTATCGATCGGCAATGAAATGCTCATTTTTTTGACTATTGGAAAAACCTTAAGATCGGTAATCCATTTGAAGTCTAAACTAATACGGCCGATAAGATTACATCGAATGTTTTAATCCAGGCCTCTTTGTGAAAAACTCATCTTTATCTAGATACCTTCGAGAGCTCGCTATTCTAGTCAGATTTACTGAAAAATGGTTTACATTCAAAGATAAATTTGCGTAATTACTGTCTCGGGGAAAAGTCATTCGCGCCTGATTTTAATCCAGAAGATTGATTGTGTCTCGAGACTTACAAAATCTTCTATTTAAAGAATCAACATTTGCAAAACGTATTTGCACTTGGAAAAAAAGATGTTTGCTGTGACGGTAATAGTACATTTGCGTATTTCAAGGTACACACGAACTTTACGGTCCATGTAAAGATGTAACTTTTGCACTGTATATTTAACATAACGTGGCAATAATTTGCAATAGGCAAAAAAGGTGTAATTATTATGTTAAATTTATCGGCAGCGCATATTTACCGAGAACATCGAAATCGATCAACAGACGATTAAGCGGACAAAAACAGACATCGATAAGACGGCAAAATAATAAAGAATGTATTTAAAAATGATAATAAATAGAATCTTGAGCCATTGCAAAAGTTTCTGTAATTCAGAAGATTCGATCGTTCGTATGTATTGTACGTCTTCGATTTCTTTAGCGTGAACTAGATTAGTGGACGTTAATGAGTGATTAGACTTTTAATTAGCGACTCGGCATAAAACTATTTCGAATAGATAAATTAACAACGTTTACGAGGGAGTAGATCGACATACGCTGTAATCGTCGACCTTCGAAATTATTGGCCTTCGAACATCAATCAGGACTTCATTAATAAACGACGGAAGAATGTCCCTGCGAATTATTGATACACAAAACACACCGATTTCCATAGAATGTCAGTTGTCGTTCGATTTTATTGGAAAAGAGAGTTCCGTCGCTCGCGCTCGGTTAATGATGCGTCGCGATACGTCTGCGTTAATTGCAATTCAAATTTTCGTTGCCGATAAGATCTCGACTCTCCCGCGATAACGGGAAATGACCAATTTCGTTATTCACGACAAAAGTTCCATTGTGCAGAACTCGACGAACGTCTGATTACGTAAGCGATAAACTGGTATTTCTTTCCCGAAGCAGCGTCAATAAGATTGGTACGCAATCTGATAGAGCAGAATTTAAATTAGAAAGTATCTCTCGCGCCGTTGTGTTATACATTTCGACAGTGACTCCGTTATCTGTTAAATACGTTATAAATATTATTCCAGCTTTTTCACCGAATTTAGAAAATTCAAAAAATTTTCTTTATTCGCGTATGCATAGAAATTCAACTAATTGCGAGGCTAGTAAGTCGTATCGCATACGTCAATAGGAAGCGAACGACAATAAGTTTGTTACGCGATTGCACGCATCGTATAAAAGGCGTGTATACACACACGTTAGATATTTTTTGCATTTCGCAAGCGATTATTTACAATCGCGTTAATAGATAGCCGCTTATGAATTTAAAAATCTTCCATTCGCGAGTTCCATATTATAAAACAGATATAAAACATCGATTCGAGTCGTACACCTGTGTAACTGCGCGCACACGACGTGAATATATAAAACATCCGTGCGCCTCGATTGTACGTACGAGTACACACGTACTTGTTATGGAGCACGCTCGGACAGTCGGATGCACGAGGGGATTCATGAAGAAAGCTTTTGTCCCGACCAGCGCAATTCTATTCGATATCGCAAACGCATCTGCACTATAAAAATAAGAGTCTTTTAAATTTACAATTCGAAAGGTTAAGTTCCCCGTTGTGTTGTGAGCATCATTGAGAATTTACTCTATCTGCGTAATTACTTATCGACCTTTCGAGCCTCGTGGGTATGAAAATTAAATCCATTACTCCACAGGTAGGTACGTGCCTAATGGTCACTTTCTATCTTAATTACGCGCAGATAAGAACGTCGAAACTCTCACTCTTATCGAGTCGCAAATAACTTTTGGCAAACTTCATTAAAATTATTACGTTATCAACGATACTCGAACCTATATTAACGCTCGAGCGGAACTTCAATATTTATTCACACGGAAAGCGAAATATGTCATAAACGTTCGCGTTTTTCGCAATACTCATTTCCTAATTACGACATTCGTATCAATCTTACTTCTCTTATAGCGGGAGCGGAAGACGGCTCGTAAAAAAAATTCATAACTTATTTCAACGCGAGTGCCTCCGCGTTTCGGAAACGCGCACGATGATTTTGCGTAAGGTGGTGCATATTATTAATAGACTATATATACAGCGTATGACGCACATACTCATTATTTTGTAGTTGCGGCAAATCGCGTGTAACAAAGATTACGTGTGGAACGATCATGTAATAAGTTTCGATAATTATTCTTTGTTTTGACAAAAATTGACTAGCAACCTGGCTGAGATTAAAATAATTTCCAACATCGAGAGCTATGTAAATATAAGCGAATGAAATTTGTCGAATAAAAATATACTTGGATGAGAACTATTTATAACTAACTTTTTCATCGAAGAAAGCGCAGCAACTTTGTAAATGGCTTTCACTCACTTTCAGATTAGTTATGACTTCGCTCGGGGGCGTAGGTGGAAATATACTGATCGCGGATTTTACAGAATTATTATACCTGGTCACATCGATATTCTTGTCTCGGAATAATTTGTTTACACAACACGAAGTTACGATCTGATATTCATATTCTCAAACTTTAATTATAGAATCCCCAAAAAATATTCAAATATTTATAAAAATTAAATAAAAATCTATGTCTTTATACTTTGTGAATAATTTCTGCGAAAAAAAAAACCAAGAGAAGCAACTACGAAAATCTTACGGTTATTTTAATAGGAATATTTTCAAAAATTATCGCATTCGCACGCAAGACTAAAGTACAAAAATAGTGTCCATACGCATTGCACGATCTAGGTATTTTCAGTCTGACGAAAATACATGCACCGCGCAGTTCACTAACCCGTTACCCCTCATTATTTTGGACACTGCACCTAAATGACGCCGTCGTGTGTAATCAGTGATTCTTTAATCGTGTAAAGAACGTGTAAAATTTTAAAACAACGACGATATTCCACGTTCTTTACCACCTAAAAAGTCGTCTCGGCTGTGAATTATGACAAGCGAATCATTAAAATTCATAGCATGCATTTTTTATATTGTAAAAAAATGGAAAGTAAATACGTTTTTCAGTTGTTTTAAGCCGAGTTTATCAATGTCGCGTGACTCTCCCAGACTTTTTAATATTTCAAAGCGAATATGTCGATACATTGATTTTTACTATGTATGCACAGCTTTTGCATTAAAATATTCAATTAAACGACTCGCGGATCTATATTTGCGTTTTCTTCTTATAATAAAATCTCTTATGTACTTTCTAAGTATCGCTCGGCATACTTTGATACTCTTATTTTTTAAATATCCTCCTCTAGCGTTTGCCTTTTCCTCTGTATAGTCCGTAAGAGAACGTGTTTCAGCCTTGATCCGAGTGAATGACCTTTTGCGCGATGTGGAAAATTGGCTGGATGTATTTTGTGAGAGCAAGAGAGAGAGAGAGAGAGAGAGAGAGAGAGAAACGTCTTTATAATAGCAAGCGGTCTCATACGTATACGCGACGAAGGTCGCTAGCATCCACGCTTCCGGATTATTCTCCGAGATACAGAGTCGCTTATTCTGTTGACCCCGAGACGTACAATTAGTCTTGCCGCACGAGAATCGCGTGCTACTGCAACAGATGCACATCGATAAACCGATAAATTGCCACGTACACTCGATTTGTTTATCTCGATATTTCGTTCGGAGCTCTCTCGGTATCCGCTCGCCGATGATTTCGCACGTTCTAGGCTTCTATTATCGAGCCAGCGGGCGTCCTTCGACGCGCCAGGGGCGCGAAAAAGACACCGCGATAATTTGTCACGAGCGTAATATCGGCCGGGCTGGACGGACGGCTCGAAGAAATTGCACGAAATACGCGCTTCGAATTCAAGGGCGAGCTCGAATGCAGGTAACCGCTCGAGAACTTGCAGCTAGTACGTGAGCTGTTTACTCATGGGCATCGATACGAGACGATATATCCACTCCGCGTGGGTGTCCATTTACTTCTAATGTCATTGTCTTCGTTCCGGGCTTGTCGTTTTGCACTCCCCGCGAGTTCAATTTTAATTCGACTAGTAAATTCCTTCCGCTCGTTTAGGGTGTTAAAACATTCCGATTCTTTTTTTTTTTTCTTCTTACTCCGGTGCATTATGAAAGTCTCGAATCCGTTCGCTGCAGCTCGCTGGAATATACCATATTTCGCGGTTGACTCTCGCACCGTGTAAGCAATAAACGGAAGGTCGAGACCACGTGCGACTCGCTACGTTTCTTTCCCGTCCACCGGACCACCTTGACAATTGCTTCGCTTGAATTTTTTTATTTACGGCTCGACCAGTTTTCGGAAGCCCGACGAACGTCATTTCTTCATTTTTGGACACTCGGCTGCATACTCACGGATTTCTACGATATTTTTCACACCGTTACTCTAGTTTTCCTGATTATCTAGTCCGCAATCTATTCGAGACGACAGCAGCGTTGCGTGTATAATTTTCTCATTTTCTCACCTTTCTCTCCGGTATTAATCTTTCTATTTCATTCCACTTTTTATTCTCTATTCACATGCAAAACGCACGACTATTTTTTTCAGAGATGCTCTTTTGTTAGCATCGAATGGCTCGACAAGGACGAGGTTATTACGAGAAGATCACGAGCTCTAGAGATCTTTTTTTCACAAAAATTTTAATTAAAAGCGTAGTCGTTTGGAAGCGAGAGCGTCTGTATGCTGGGCTCATAACAAACGAGGAACGGTGCCTCCTCCCCGCGTCACTCGCACGCGTCTCCGTCTGTCATGCTCGTTACGTACTCGTCAAACGCGAGATTTATCCTTCGCTCGAGAATATATTTCTTTTTGTTACCATTCCGCTCTGTCATTAACGACACAAACACTTTTGAATTTGATTGACGTTACAGACTTTGAATTTTTCTGTTCAAAACCAAATACGTACGAACACGACGGTGTCTCTCAGCTCGTGAGCTGTAATTCTCATACAATCCTACCAATTACGTTAGTCATTTGATATTCCAGAAATGAACAAACTCAGTTTTCGATGAACCCTATCATCAAAGGGGAACCTAAAACTAACATCCTAACGAGAATCGACGAGGATCTAACGATAAATCTCGATGAGGAGTACTCACTGTAAGGCGAGCGTTCGGTCTCCCAAATGAGAGTGCCACGATGAAAGTACACACGACAGCGCTTCTTCTTGATAACGAAGGTATTGAGGAGCACAGACTGGGAGAGCTCGTGGCTGTTATCCTGCATGTTATCCTTCGGAGTGGCGAGGGTTGGCCTATTCTCCCCCGGAGGCTCCGCACCGAGCATATCCAGCCAGCGGCTAACGCCGCGCTACGTCATTCCCGTGTGTACGATCGATGAGCGCGCGCGATGATGCCACCTCGTCTTTCTCGAGGAAACGAGAGGAGGACAGTCCTGGGCTGGCGAACTCGGTTGACAGTAACGAGCCGTCCAACTGGGTCGTCGGGGCAGCTCGAGCCTTTTTTCCCGTTCGTTTCTCCGACACGCGAAACCAGAGCCCACCTCCCTCGCTCGATCGCCTCAAGCCGACTGGAGCGAATTCCCATTTCCCTGACATATCCGCGGCTGGCCTCCCGTTCACGCGCACCCACCTCGTATCGTTTCGGTCATGCTCGGCGTATCTCGGCGCAACGACTCGCTCCGTTGCCTTTCGCGATTCTTGGCTTTCCCGTACACACCGGCTCTTGCCGTTCTAATTCTCCGTGCGAAGGGTTGCGATTTCTAAGCGAAAATATTTCTGCTATCTCGGGATGAATCGTGACATTTTTTTCTCGATGATTCTTTTCTTTTTACATTCTGAAATTGAAAGAACGTTTTTTAAGAAAATGTATTTGATATGTTGATTTTGTGTATATTTTCATTATTTAGACCTCTGGAAATTTCGAAATTTTAACATTTAAATACGGTTTATACTATTTTATGCACTCACAGTAGTAACCGCAAATTTAATAGAATACCAAGGTGAAGTCGATAATTACGATGCATCTTCCGTTGGTAAAACAGAATTTTTTGATTTTCTCTGATGATAACGACGAACTCTGCGAAAAATAAAATTTATGTAGTGTTTTGTTTATTTTTTTTCAATCCAAGTATATTGTTGCAATGATTTTCTAAATAACGAAATAAAATACCCGTATTACAATTTATTGTGAAAAGTTACGTTTTAGAGAACTCTTTGCGAATCAAGCGTTGCTTTGATTTGCGCGGGACTGCTAAAGCCGGTCCTATGATTGTTAGAGGACGACATTCCAGAACGATCAATGCCCGTATGCCACGGTCGCGAATATAGTTTTCGGCAATGGATATGTTACATTTTAAAACTAATAAAATAAAATTCGATAATTAAAATATAACCAACAAAGTTTTTCAGAGATACTCTTAACCAAATTTTTATGCAACTTCATATTATTTTTTTTTTTTATAAAAAACACGATATGAAATAGGTATATTTTTTTCAAATTTCGTAATATTTTTGTTCTAAACAGCAGAATAAATGAGTAAAAATTCTATTTATCGTAAAATATACCTGATTATTTTTAATCGTTGAGAACCGCTTGAAAAATGTCACTTTTATGATTGGAGGAAAAGTAACGAGCGCGGTACGTTCAAGTGAAGACCAGTAGTGAACCAATGAATAGGTTAAGAATGTTAAAAACTTTTATTGCGACTCGAGCATTTTCGGTTCTCGTTCGGTGATAGTCGTCTGTTGAACCGAACGTCGTAGTAGTAAATTCAATTTTAATACATCAACAATAAATGCTTATTTTTATCGATAAAATACCTTCATTTAAACAAGGCACCTAATATATAAATCGAAGGAAATTTCATTGTAATACTTACACCATTACGATTCATGCAAACAATATGGGTTTTTGAATATTCTGGTTTCACCGGCCGGCTCGCACTTATTCGGAGTCGAGTATAGATATTCGCAAAAGCACACTTGTCACGAGCCAGTTCGTGGAAGTGGGGAAATCGTGGGGGAGCCGTTCGTTGTTTGTTCCCGGGGCACAATGGCGTCGAATGGCCGCACCTGAATGGCGGTAGCGTTGTACGCCTGCGCCGATTCAAACCCTCCAATGAGAATCTCGCGTGTTGCACGGTAGGGGCATCGTGGGGCTCCGCGGTTGCGAACGCTCTTACTTGGCGCTACGTGCAACTTGGCTTAGCGTCCATTTTGTCGTGGCGTGCGATCCCGGTTAGTCGACGCCGGTGCAAAGTATAATTCACGTTTGCTACGAGTTCGTGTTGCCTCGAGTGGGAGTGAGAGCGCCCGACGAGAGCAGTGACTATCCGTTGGCGGAGTAGTGTACGCGTCTTTTACGAAACTTAACAAAAAAAGGGTGAGACATTCGATAACTGCCAATGAGAACCGTGACTCGATAAAATTTCGTAAACGTAAAAACGATAAGCATAACCGAGCGGTGCAATCGTCGCTACCCACTGATTTATTTTTCTCTCTTTACGCGCAGTTTTTATCGTATTGCGGGAACGCAGAAAAGGAAAGATGGCTGAATTGCAGGGAGCACCGGTCACTCAGGACGCCCTGTCCGTTGCACAGCTAGAACTCGGTGGTAATCCCAATGCCTTGGCGTTGCGTAGGCCATTCGACCCGGTGGCGCATGATCTCGATGCTACCTTCCGCTTGACGCGGTTCGCCGACTTAAAAGGATGAGGGTGTAAAGTCCCTCAGGAGATTCTTGGTAAACTCCTTGAGGGACTCCAGGCGGACGATGGTAACTCGCAAGATCATGAACATGCCCACTTCATGCACATGGCAATTCCGCGCATCGGTAAGTTGTACATATGATCGAAATAAAAACAAATCGTCCTACAGTGTCCATTAAATCACTTGAGATGATCATTATTCTTTCCGTTACTACAATGACTGTAAATTGTGAAAATTGTCCTCGGGTATATTTTCGATAATGTGTTCCGGCTTTGTAATGCTGATTTCGAAGACAGGTACATTTTATTTCCGATTATAGTGAACAGTCAACATCACAGATAAATACGATTTTGAAGATTAATTTATTGAGATTGCAAATATTGTTTCGATATGTTTGATATTCGGTTCATCACGAAGATAGATAACACTACATTTCATGGAAAATATTTTTTAGCGCAATTGATACATTTTTCCTACAAAATTTACTGAATAATGAAACAATATATGAAAAATGGAAGAAATTCTTATTTCTAATAAAATTGTTAAGGTCGGGGCACTGAAAACACCCAATAGCCAGCAATACTGTAATGGCGACCACGTTGCCACCTCCCGCCTAATTTTTGTGATTCACCGGAAATACGAATGTTCTCAACTTTATTTTCATCAGACGATCATTATTTATGACATATTCTCCAATCATTTTATTATAGCAAATTCAGATCTAATGATATTTAAATATAATATTCTCCTGCTAATACAGTAGAACATTTGCAATTTTAGAATGTTTTAAAGAAAGGCAGGAAGAAAAACGTCAGAGACTACCATGCCGCTTTGCGATATTTTAGCATATTGGTGCCGTCGAATCTCTTACAATGTTGAAATAAAATCTTAATTTTCTTTAATGAATTAACACATGCAACGAAAGGTTCTTAATTACATATAAATTATTTTGCGTTGTAGGCATTGGTATGGATTCCTCCGTGACTCCTTTAAGACATGGCGGACTCAGCTTGGTGCAAACAACAGATTTCTTTTATCCACTCGTAGACGATCCTTATATGATGGGTAAGACAATATTGATAATCCCAACATGAGTAATATTTATATTTTAATTTTAAGTAAAGATCAGGATACTCTTGAATGGATGGTGTTTTGTTTCTTTTGTTTATTGTTCCATCTCATCTTTGCCATCTGAGCGTTATTTTAGGTAAAATTGCCTGCGCTAATGTCCTTAGCGACCTATACGCTATGGGTGTCACAGAATGTGATAACATGTTGATGTTACTTGGTGTCAGTACAAAAATGACTGAAAAAGAGAGGGATGTTGTTGTACCTTTAATCATGAGAGGTTTTAAGGATTCGGCTTTGGAAGCTGGTACAACTGTTACCGGTGGTCAGACAGTTGTAAATCCTTGGTGTACAATAGGTGGTGTTGCTTCTACTGTGTGTCAACCTAATGAATACATTGTGTACGCTAATTATAGTTTTTTACTGTGCCTTATCATTTTTCATTTATCATTATTAACAGAGAGTGTTTTTCAATTTTAGACCAGATAATGCTGTAGTAGGCGATGTTCTTGTTCTCACTAAACCTCTTGGCACGCAAGTTGCAGTTAATGCTCATCAATGGTTAGATCAACCTGACAGATGGAATAGAATAAAACTTGTTGTCAGTGAAGATGATGTGAGAAAAGCATACCAGCGTGCTATGGATAGTATGGCAAGACTCAATAGAATAGGTAAACAAATTTCTGAGTGAACATTAACAAATTTTCATTGTTTTACACATTGTTGTATTTTCATTTGATTACATACAAAGTAATAATTACCTATAATTCTTATTTAGCTGCTCGATTGATGCATAAATACAATGCTCATGGAGCCACAGACGTTACTGGATTTGGATTATTAGGTCATGCACAAAATCTTGCTAAACATCAAAAGAACGAAGTTTCATTCGTCATCCACAATTTACCCGTTATCGCTAAAATGGCAGCTGTAGCAAAAGCTTGTGGTAACATGTTCCAACTTCTTCAGGGACACTCGGCCGAAACCAGTGGTGGATTACTTATTTGTTTACCGAGGGAACAGGTAAATAAATATTACATGTAACAAATGAACTATTTACTATCGATCCTGTTAATACAGTAGAACATTTACTTATCAAGAATGTTCTAAAGAAAGACAGGAATAGTAAACTTAGGGACTACCATGCCAATTAGCGATTATAGCTCTTTGGTGCCGTCGAATCTCTAACAATATTAATTGCTTAATGCCATTAAAAGTTACGATATTTGAAAACTACGAGTTAAATAATCATTTTTAAATTCCATGCTTTTTTTTACAGGCTGCAGCATATTGCAAAGATATTGAAAAACAAGAAGGATATCAAGCATGGATAATAGGTATTGTAGAAAAAGGTAACAGAACAGCAAGAATAATTGATAAACCCCGAGTAATTGAAGTTCCGGCGAAAGAAAAAGACGGAGAACTGTGGTAAAAAAAAATCAATTTTTGCCAATCTTATACGTTAATAAGTTAAGCAGCACACATCTGCACCATATTTAAAATGATAAAACCGAACTTTTAACATTAACAACTGTTATTATCATTTTTTATTCTTCATTTAATAAGACATTCAATTGAAAATAGTTTTGATGAAATCAATTCTGTCAACACTAAAAGTGTAAAATGTCTTCAGATTTAATTTTTTACAAAACCTACGTTTAATATAAACGTACGTTGAATATATCCTATTTGTAATATTTAGGTAATAAGAGAAATGTTCATTTTGAATCCTCATCAACAATTGATTGTGAAGAAATTTTATTATACATTAATAAAAATTAAATGTCAGATCGCAGTCCGCGACTGATACTTTGAACGTAATCAAAGATCGCGCATCTGAGATGTTCTATCGTGCAAAAAAGGGAGGAAATGGATGGATTTTATAATCTTTTAAGTTTTATTGTCATAAGTATATCGTAAGGTAGCACTAGGCTCAGGGTAAGTTATAATTGCATTTGATCAAATTGACGGTATGAAAAAATGAAACCGTATGCTCCCAGGAGAAATTTTATGAGTCAGATAATAAATTTTCACCGAAACAAAAATATATACGCAAATATAAAAATATATTTTAAAATAACAAAAGCTTAGATCGTTGTACTTATAATGTACACTATTTTGTGTCACAAATCTTCGATAATTAACTTACGAAAAAATTGTAATTAGATGAAAATTAGAATTACTAACAGAATAAGAACAAAAGATATCAAATTAAATTCATATATAATCGAAAGGAGCATATGGTCTTAAAAATATTTAAGGCCTTCTAAACTCTCATATATGTGCTTTTAAAAACAAAAAATAAACAGGTCCTAATGTTGTATTACTTTTTCATATAAATAAAGTGCTACTTTGTCAATAAAAATGGTAATGTGTTTCATTAGAAATTACCGATACATTCTCAGACGAACAGCATTATCGCATAACAGACCAACATGTTAGGTAATACTTGTTTATGAATCTAATTATGCAATATCAGATACAGTAATGCCTGTATTCGTTCAAAATAATACATAATCAATTTTTCTCAACAGGCAAGTTCATAAAGACACGCTATTGAATTGCCGTTCTGTCGCGATACTCATACGTGAGACCGGATAGTGAATAAACGTTCAAGTGAACCTGTCAACTAGAATTGCATCAAATCGGAAAATTGAACCGATGCTTGCATCAGTCTATGTCAGTAAACGGAGAGTGCAAGAGCGCGACTAACCGATGCAATCAATCTCAATCGAGTACCGCGCGATACATCAGCTGATCGGGGCGCGTTATCGTGAATGCGGGTCGAAGGTCAATGTGCAGAGTAGTGGCAGTGACAAAGTTAGGCGGCCCGGTAGAGTTTTGCGCCGAGTACCGAGCGAGCGCGCCTATTTGCGAACGAGCAACAATAGCGCGCGTAAGAGCCACGAACACGCAGTACCGCGCGCATTTTGATCGGTAAACGTCAACGGAAGGAGTACACCGAAGCGCGAACTAATGGTAGCGTTATCCACGTGCTGTGCCAGAGCTGCGGCCCTCAGGGCCGTAATTCTCGGCGCTCCAGCCTCGGGCAAGGGTACGGTCTCGTCAAGGATCGTCAAACAGTTTAACGTCACGCACATCTCGAGCGGAGACAAACTACGTTTGCACGCGGCTACGGGCACCGGTAAGTTCAAGAAGACGTTACGTCATCGAACGTCACATCGCAGCACGAGGGATAGACATTATGCCGCGAGCACGCGTATCGATCTACACCGTTTACCCACTGAGATTTAATCGCGCCGGCGATGGAAAATTCGTGTTGTACATTTGCTCCAATTTCTGTATTGCTCACACCTAAGCGTTAAATGGACAAGATTAAATTCCGTAGGCTCTAAAAATGAATGTTTCGGTAGATAATTTCCAAGCTGAATTCCGAAGTCCAATTTCGTGTCTCGTTCGCATTAACATGGAAATAGCACATTTTTATACAAATGTACCCTTCATCGTCAATTTAATTAGGTTAAGTGAATATAAGAGTAACATTTATCGTGAAAAGTGCCATTATTCGAAATTGCGAATACTCGGGGTGTTGTGCTCTTCACCCCGACTACGATTAATGTAAATGAAATAGCATTATCATTTGTTTCTCAATTTTTTCATTATCGAGTTTCGTGCAATTAAATTTTACTTCTATATTATATACGAATGATACGAATAATGGTTTAATATAAAGAGTTACAATGTTATTATAGGATAGCAATGAGAACAATTGAAATTCATTGACTACACTCCAGAATCAATTACACTTTAATTACGTTACACTAGTATGTATGAGACTTGAAAAAAAGCAATGCCACAATTTAATATTTTTATAAATTAAATTGATAGAGCAATGTTATTCTTAAAATTCATTTGTATGCCATAACTGTCTAGACAGTTTTGTTTCGTAACGCTTAATAATGCTCTGACCTCTTTGAAAGAAGAGCAAAGTTCGTTTTAATTTTCATTTTACAATATTGTACGTCGAGTTTCAAAATATTTTGGTTTTATCTAAATATCCCTTTACGGATAATAATTTTTTTTGTTTGCAGAATTAGGTAAAGAGGTAAAAAAATATTTAGATAATGGTAAACTTGTACCTGACGAAACAATTTTATCATTAATCAGCAAGGAAATCGAATTAGTAAACGATCGGAATTGGTTGCTAGATGGTGAGTAATAGTTCTTTGTATCGGCCTTGACGATGACGATCTAATTTCGAACTTGCACTTGGCTTTGGTACAGGTTTTCCGCGTACGGTTGTACAGGCTGAAAAGTTACAAAGGATAAACCCAGTAAATCTAGCGATAAACCTAGTTGTACCAAATGAAAGTATTTTGGATCGAGTCAGAAGTAGATGGGTACACTTGCCTAGTGGAAGAGTTTATAATATTGGTTTTAATGATCCAAAAGTGACGGTTGGTAAATTTCTACGTTAACGTTAAAAGTACATTACTGTTGTAAAATACACATAAAATTCGTAATATCAGGGGAAGGATGACGTAACAGGTGAACCACTCAGTCAACGACCCGATGATCAACCAGAAGTTGTACGAAAGAGATTGCAGGATTATGAATTGAAAACAGCGCCAGTGATAAATTATTATAGAGAAATTGGAGTACTTCGAGAATTTAAAGGGAAGACAACTGATGAGATGTGGCCACATATTCTTGAATGTGTTAAACAATATTTATAACATTAAAATTTTAAATTATGATAATTCAGGATTTTCAACTAATTTTGCTTGGAAATTGTACATAGTAATTTTCGTAGCATTTGCCGTCTTCGAAAAAATATAAACACAACATAATACGCACAAGCGTATATTACTTTGCATTAGACCTTACAAAGGTAGTTTTTTTCACTTCTTATGTAAATAAAAATTGAAGTTATGTAAACATAATTTTGAGAGTCACGAATAAGTTGATAAATACTAAAAACGAATAAAATCATTTATATCTTATTAGATTAATACTAATTTTATTTTAAGATGCCAAAAAAATTTAGATATATTTATTCTATAATTGCAAAAATAGTACAAACTTAAAAATCTTTTATATGAATTTATTTAAATAATTAATGTATATTATTTTCATTTATGAGCTTCCATATTTTTAATAATTATTATTTAAATGAAATAAATACCAATTTTATACCATATTTATAATTTATTTATAGTGTTGTAACTAAATCAACAATTATTTATACATTATATATTATACAGGTGACATGCACAAGTGAACTTCTCAAACATTGCGTTGCGTTTCTCTTTTGTATGTTACCATATTATTACAAAATTATAAAGATACTAGATGCTTTCTAATTACATAACATAAAACGTTATGTTTGCATACTATCGTTGTGGTATACCACAATGGTATTTTCCTAATATTATAACAAAGAAATGTCAATGCAACTCATATATGTATGGAAGGATTAGTACAATAAATAAATTAGTTCAAATTTCATTTTATAGGTATTATCTAAATAAAAATAATATTATTATTAGTTATTTATGAATAAATCGTGTACATTTATATATACGGAAATATAATGATATTTCATAGTGAATTATTTTCATTATCTTTTATATGAATGACACAAATATATTAAGTTTTAACGAACTAATAAGTTACGAGATATTATGTATATTCATAACGATGATAACAGAAAATGAAAAAATAAAGGAATTAAAAGTCTTTTAGAAATTGTTAACGACTCTATGAAAATTAATAAACGTTTTTATATATTCGTTAACGTCAACTTCGATAATAAGTTTTTCGTACACATTTGTTAGTTAATATTTATGAATCATGTTCTAAATTTTGTAAGTAAATTAAAAAATCATATCATTATTTTCATATAAATACTTGATTAATAATTATTAAGCACAACACCCCGCATTTTCTAACTATAATTCTTATTATTTAAAAATGTATAAAATAATTCAGTTCTTTGCTGAACTTTTTGAGATCTTATTTGAGTTCCAACAAAGACATTTTTATGTCTTATCTTTTCCAGTCTCAATGTACATAATCCTTCAATAGTACATTTGAATGTAACGGCCAATGCATTCACAAATATAACAATATCATACACGTATCAAAAATTTTTTTCATAAACATAGTAAGCTGCTTGCATCTGTATGATAAGAAATTTACGACTTCCGCGCAAATAAAAAATTAATTATTAGATGTTATATGCTTGTACTTTTAAGAGTATTTTCTGCATCATTTTTGTTATACATCTGAACTAATAATGCTTGACATGCTGTTCATTTTTCTTTTAATATATTATGAATTATTTGTCTCAAGACTAGCTATAACGTCATAAATGCCGCGTTTATTGAAAAAAAAAAATAGATATATATTTTTTTTAATTAGTTCCGATAGGTAGACAGTAGTTTAGTGAATGTTGTTCAAAAGAAATTTTAATCATTCAGATTTCATCTGGAACAACATTTGCTACCTATCGTTTTGACTTTAATCATATGAGTTCAAATTCCTCGCACTCGTAATGATCATCTTCACAAGACTCTCGGTTTGCGTAACCTGCGGTCGACGATAATGAATTTTCTCCTACTTCTACATTCCTTATATCTTCTCCACTACCTTCGCAAAATAAGAACATCGGATAGTCCATTTTCTGATTTGGTGGTATAAGAAACTACAAGAACAATATTTTTTTTTATGTAAAAATCGGATAAATTATATTACGCTATTTTTTTTTTATACTTACCGGTTCGACAATACGAACAAAACTTTCGAAAGAATTTTTGTCTCGTAAATAGAATCCCACGCAACAACTAGGATCCATTTTTGAGACCAACATTTTCCTAGGTGATGTACAATGAAATGATGCAACGGAAAAATTGTCCTTCCACACATCAACGGTTTCTTGACAATAGTGAGGATCTAAGTGAATTAATTTATCCTCTTGATAACCAATGAAATAAAGCGAATGTCTCGGTCGTCCGCCAATTATTCCAATGCAAGCATCTAAGCTAAGTAAAGCTGTTAAACAGGGTGCATATCCGAGATTTAATTTATCAGCGCCTAATCTCAATGGTACAAATAGCACTAAGGATTTCCAATGTCCATCATCGGTTTCGCATACACTCTTTACATCATCTAAGTATACTGTAATGTATTCATTTATAGAGTAATTCTGTTAAACAAAAATCATTTGCGAAAAAAATAGTAATGATATTATTACCTGCACAATCTTGAGCAACATAAACAGCTAAATTGCTTAGATTCTCATCTTTCAGTGCAGCAGCTTTCATAGCCTGACATAGTAGATGAGCTACGGATGCAGGACCATACCAATCCCCGGCACGTTTTCCTGTTGATGCACCAAGAGATACAAGAGTATGTATCGATAATGGAGATTCAGGTGCTGGTTGATCACCAAACCATTTTATTATCATACGGTGTTTTTCCTCATCTCCTAGTGGATCGCATTCGCTCAACTGGTCTGGCCGCCACCTCCATTCTATATAAATAAAAGTATTATCAACATTTTTGAATTTTACTTATTTAATTAAACATACAAATAAATATACCTCGCCCCAGTAAATGGCAAACCAATGCTTGCGCTAGCATCATTTGGCCACTACGTAACATACAACCCCAACCACAATCAGTGGTAAAATTAGATCCATTCAAAATGGGAAATTCTCTTCTGTATGTCAACCACAATCTAGACATGAAATCTCTTTTAAATCCTTCGATTCCTTCTTCAAAGTTAGTTGCATCAATTGCTAAAGAGATTTCACTTCCAGTACCGATATCTAGCCCCTCTGCTTCCGATGCTCTCTCTAAAGAATCTTCGGCCTTTTTATGGTAACACTGACCTAATAGCCATACCGGAGATTCTTTAGAGAAATTGGTTTTCAATTTTACTGTCCAGCCTGTATCAAAATACAAATAAGGAATTATATACAAGATTAAAATGTACCATGAAATAGGTATATACTAACCGTATTTAACATTATTCCACATAGAGAGCAATTTAGTTTTAACCTTGCTATCAACTTCGGATCCCACAACCGATTCATCCAATGGTAATTCACCATCGGGAACTGGTAAAACGCGGGAGGCATTTGGAGTATGATCGGCCGTGATTATATTGGAAAACCATCCAGTACTAGAACCAAATCCACCTGAAGAAGAAATATTCTTGATGTTTGGAATTTAAACTTAATACAATAAATTATTATCCATATACTATGCAATTTAATTCCTCAGCTAATATTACTAGTACGTACAATGAAAGTTTGTAGTTTTTCAATAAATTAATTAAAACGGCAGTGTTCAATTCTTCGAGTAATACAAAATAAAGATAGTTTATCATATGAAAACAGCCTTTAATACACTTATAACCAGTAAATAAGATGAACAAAGACAGTATAGAGTTATAAATATCCAAAATCGCTAAGAACGATAAAGTATTTATGTCAAAAATAGTGTGGAAATTTTGTCGACGGAATCGCATTGTCATTGTTTTATATATAAATTCCAATAACTTGACTAATCCATAAAATAAATTATTATTGCGAAATTGTCATAACCGCTTACCTAACCTCTCCCTTGATTGTTGCACCTGTCCATTCATGCTCAAAAGGTAAATCGTTTGAAACAAGCAATTCAAAACGGTTTCCTCGGAGCAATAAAATTTGGAAATTACATGATTTTAATTTGATTTCTTGCGAGATGACAGTTTAAAAAAAATAACATGTTTTCGCAACTGACACAATTCGCTATTGCATTGATCTCAGACGTCAAGTTAGATGGTGATGCTTTCACAGTAAAAGTTCGCTATATGAAGGAAAGAACTGACATAAATTATTGCATTTCTCGTTTTATAAATACAATTTTCACTTTTCACTGTCGGTATTTAACCCTTGCAAAATAACAAACAACCGTAATCGCGAAAATCGCGTATGACGTGACGACAATCAATATCGGTAAATCGCACTTGGAAATTTTTTATCAAAATCGTGCTCAATCCTTTTTTTTAAAAGAAACCACTTTTCATCGCTTGTTTACGGTCATTTACACAGCCTGCGGAAAAAATTTAAAGCGCCCTGATTCGTAATGATCGACTCTACCGCCGTCTTATGGAGTATTCGATAAATCGCGAGCACACGTGATGCACCACGAATGCAATTCGCAATGACGAAAGAAAATTCGCGCGAGTCGACTCACGACTCAATCGATTCGTGTAATCTTATCAAAACTTTATATAGAGTAGATCCTTTATCAATATCGCTTACGGAATACGTGCGAGACCGATTGCGTGAGATCGATGAGCTACTTATTGATTTATAGTTACTCACACAGTCGAACATTTATATATCGATAAGCAATTTAACGTTATGTTTAATGGACTGTTTTCAATAATTATAATCAGCAAAGAAAATACATTTGTACCTATTGCGATAATTAATGAGAGAAATTGCAATTATATAAAGTGAAATACGAGGAGTTTTTGCTCATGTTAAGTTTCAAACGTAAATTATTTGAATTTGTATGGGTTATGAATTATTCTGAATGAGAACATCTGTTCTTAATTTATGTATTATTAATTCATTTTTCTTGTATTTTCTCTACAACCGATTATAAATTTTGAAACTGACAACGAAAAGAAAATTGCATATTGCGATGCGCGCGCGCGTTCAAGTCTGAATAACCAATAGATGAAGGGGACAGAAGCTTACTTCATTGATTAGCAAATGTAGCGGCGCTCGTTCTAAATCTTGAAGTTGTTGCAACAGTGAAAAATATAGGTACAAAACAGTTGTGTCGTAACGGTTTTTTTGAAAAAATTACGGATATCGTATAAAATGAACGCGAACGATTGTATTTAAGTGAGATAGGTACGAAGATCCATCAAGATATTGTTATAAAGTGAACTTTAGAATAAAAAACATATTTATTCGACATTGTTTACAACACCTATAATGAATGACATTTATTTGCAAACGAGACAATATTACTGTACGGAATTACAAAATATTTTCCAGACGGAGGTAATAATAGTATTTTCAGAATATGCGAACATATACTTTTCTTAAAAGCGTGGATTTGCAAATCCAAGGTTATACCGGGATAGTCCCTTCCGTAATATTTCTAGCGCAAGGCGAACTCGAATAAACATATAAAGATTGTTTAAGCTATCGGAATTTACGCAGAACGTTGCATAGATTATCCTTTTTCACATGTCCTCATTTTAAAATTCAATAGAAAAACACATATAATATTACACAAAGAGTGTTTCTATAATTATAAGGTTATGGCAATTTTTTAACCTATAAATATTCAAAATGACGATTTTTAAGCAGAAACCAAAATTTCGACAATGCAGATAATATAATTTTTTTTATTATTCATAAATTTCCATTAGCTTTTAATATTGAGACAGTCACAAATAATTTATTCGTATCTCTACTATTTTTCGCGAAACGTAAATTCTTTGAATCGAACAACTGCCAAATAAAATTATACTCGGCATATTACTGCGAATATTTCTGCACGTTCAACAGAGCGAAATGTATTTAATCCTATTTCCAGACTCGTACTAAACATCGCGAAACAATATCAACCCTACGCCAAGGTGGTGTTACTAAGAACCGGAAGAACTGTCGCAACGCCGGAAGTGGCGTAATGAAAGAGAACTTCAACTCCGAATTATCAGCAAGTTCCATTTCTCCTCGAGCTACCGAGCTAAATAGACCCTGCAGGGAGAGTCGCCGGTAATAATAGACGACAATTTTCAGCCGTCACAATGTAGAACCCGACGAAAGGTATTTATTATCAAATCTTCCACTGCGAAATCAGACAGTCGGTTCGCGTAAAATCGTTCGAGCGTGAAATCGGGAGCGCAAAAATATCGATAGTCGAGGAAATTCCGGGAACGAGCGGTGGAGGGAGAGGGTCAAAAAGAACCCCCCGATGTGGAGGTCAAGATCGCGCGTGTCGCGCTATAAAAAAAAAGGTAGAAACCAGGGAGAGGAATATGTAGACGCGAAATCGTCGTATGGAGAAGGTAAAGAGAGCGAGAGGAGGAGGGAAAGAGGAAAAAGTGGAGGAAAAGAGCAAATTTTCACGGGAATGTAGGGATAGCGAAACGGTGAAGCGGAACGAGGGGAGGACGGCTGAAGGAGGAAGAGTGGAGGGGGTAGTCGAACGGAAGGACCAGAGGGGGGCGGGATGGGTGGATATACGAAAAAGAGGGTTCGAGGAGAGGGTTGGTACGGCCGGCCGGCCAGTCGTGCTGTGGCGCCAAACGCGACACCATCCACCCTCGCGCGCGCGCACGCTTATCACGCGCGATGTTGCCAAACAAGCCTCCCGAGCGGTCCTGGTAACAGCCGAGAGCGCGAGTACGGAGCCAGACTGCCAGACTCGCTCTGTACCGCGAGCTACCCCCGTCGGGCGAAGGCCTCGCTGGGGTTTCGCGTCGTCTCGATTCCGCGAGATCCCGTCTAATTAGCGCGCGAACACGTTACGGCGGTTCGTAGTGTCAAGGACGTATAGAAGAAGACCTCGCTGGCTGCTCATCCCGACGGCGATCGTCGATCGACCTTTTTTGCCAACGTACGTGCGACGCTCGATCACTCATCGTTATCTCCTCGTACTTTTCATTCCCATTTTTCTCATTACGTATATATGTATACTTAGCGCTTCTGTTCTCTGCACTTTTAATGACGCTCTCTTTCTCTCTCTGAAACCATTTTTTTTTTTTTCGTTTTAACGAACGGTATCGACAGTTTTAGCGATGAAAGCTGTAAATTTGGGTATAGCTAATTTCGGTTGCCGCGGAGACAGTCGGTTCATGAAGTTTGATTAATTATCCGTGTTTTCATTGTATTCGTTGAATGCGCTATATTGAGCCGTTTCCCGTGGAATTCTCGCTCTGTCAATCGACGCTGAACCGCCGCGTTATTTTCGTTATTAATGGAGGTGGGGGGCTCCTTCGAAAAACAAGCCGGAAAATCGAGGACTGGTACCATTTTTCTCGAAGAGCGAAAATAAGGGCGATATACGGCGCGCTGTTTTTCTTTTCACTTTGCGGATCGATCGACGACTCCGATCGAGATTTATGCTCTACATCGGACCCGTGGAAGGTAAACGTTATTTCATCCGATAAGTCAGTTACACTCGCTACGTTTTTATTTTCTACAAATAAGATTACATATCGGGGAAAGTCGATTTTATTAGCCGTGAGGTATAGACTAGCGGAAAAGAGCCCGATATTGCGAACTCGGAACGTATATAACGAATCATTATCGAACGCATTTGCATCCGATTGGTTCGGTAGAGCGAGTTAATTACGTTCGTTCCGAAAAATATTGGAAGAATTATTGGTACATCGTAACAAAGCGCGTTATTTGCGAAAATTCCAGTAGAAATTGAAACTGATAAAGCCAATTAAAATTCATCGATAATTATCGACGTTTTTCGAGGTATCTTGCGAAAATAATATCGCGTGTATTGAAAATCTCGTCGCATTGATTTTTCCCCGCCCGGCCGTGCGGAGGACCCCGGGGTGTCTACGTCTCGCGCCATTCTCCTATGAATATAATTAATTGTCCACATAGCTCGCATTTCTCGCGTGAAATTTAATTTCGCGACTTATATCTGTTCGATTCGCGCAGCTCGATCGTATTTCCTGCGCTATCGGCAACTCGTCGCCGACGAACCGTAATAATCGCGTCATTACCCGACTGACGACTATATTCACGCCGATTTCGTAGAAATTTCGACGATACGCGACGCTCTCTCTCTCTCTCTCTCTCTCTCTCTCGTTGAACACGAGCGTATCAAAAAGCACCCACCTCCCGCTCAGTCGGCGCGCAGCTCTTTCCTTAATTACCAGGCGTTTCTCATTGACGAACACTGCTCATTGACGTAATATGCCCGAGATCGATTTGCACACTCGATAGTCCTGTCGAGACTCTTGCGCAAATTGTATACGTAAAAAGTCGCTAACGCTACTCGATCGTTTCGAACAATACTTTTGCGAAACATTTTCAACGGGACAAAGTTTTTTTCCGCAAATTAGGGTAAATGTACCAATAGATGGACGGTTAAGCAAACTTTCATGTTCCTTCAGCAAAACAATATATTAGAATA
>NCVS01000867.1:0-44502 GCA_003055095.1 Goniozus legneri
AAGATACGCGAGGGGGAGAGGAACAAAGCGAGAGAGAGAGAGAGAGAGTGGGGTTCTTTATATACAGAGTGTTTCGTAACGATTCAGCCAAAAAGAAACCGTATATAGAGCGTGAAATTCCAAGACGAAAAATCCTCTTTCACTTTTCCATACGAGGTCCGGTTAAGAAGTTATTAGCGGTCAAAGTTCGGACTATTGGACTAATCACAGGCGCTGGGGCCCCGCGACTCGGGATATTTATCAGAACTGCTTTTTTTCATCTTCAATTACATAATTAATCGATTACTAATACATTAAGTAGTGATTAATTAGGCCACTAATTAATTAATTAAATAATTAATTAATTTTTTTTATTTTCGCAATAATTTAATTTTTTTCACAATTTTTTATAATAATAACTAGAACAAATAGAATAAATCAAAAAGAAAAGAGAAACGAAGAAAGTTAAAATAAATTATTTCGCGGCTCACTATGGCCGCCGTCTGCGGCCAAACACGTATAAAACCGGTGAAGTGTTTCCCGCCGCACGCACTACAGCATATCGTCCCCGATCTCCGCGACCGCTGCATGTAGACGTGCGATGACTTCTTCCTCGTTCGCCGGCTCGGTAGTATAAACGTGCATTTTCAAATAGCCCCATAGAAAGAAATCTAGGGGCGTAAGATCGGGCGAACTGGAAATTGATAATTAAAAGCATGAAAAAATGATTACATGATATGCCACGTCCGTTGAACCGATTGACGCGCTCCAGAGCAGCTAGGCGAGAGAACTCACCGTTGGAGCCACCACCCGAGTTACCTCGGCATAGTGGGAGGCCGACCTGTTGCCTCACCTTACAGGTGATTTACGATCGGCTTAATAGCCAGTATCTCAGCGGCAAGCTGCCGCAGGTTCGACTGAAGTACGCCAGAGTGAAAGCCACTACTGACGATACTTCGTCGGAGTTTCGCGCAGCCGGGAATATGAATCGCTACGAAGCGTCGATTCTGATATCGCCTCGGATCCACGCTCGTCTGCCACCACGGGAGGTGGAGGAATCCTTCCTGCACGAGATGGTATATTTGCACCTCTATAACCGTGGCGAGGAGGTGCAGGTGTGACAGGGGCACGGGCCTCAGTTTGAGGCGGAGGCCAGGCGCATATTGGAGGAGTCGCAGGGCGAGCGGCGAGTAGAGGCTGGTCACACAGCAGGGTCGCTGGTAGTGCTTAGTCTGGCCCGTTTTCCGTGGCCGGGACACCAGCCGCACGGGAGCCTCAGCTTCGAGCTCCGACGATCGGTGCTCAGCTGTTTAACAATCACTTCGCTCAAGCAGCTGTACGATTCGGACGCGCTTTTCTAGCACTCTTCGAAATTTATAGATTTATAAATGTTTCGTGATTATAACTCGAAATATCAATCGCTATTGCTAGCCTTGCTAGTCTACAATATTATTTTACGAATAATATTGCATTACGCTCTTTACAGCTCTGAACTTTATTCTCGCTCTTTTCCTACCTGTTTACCTCGATTACCTTACCTGCTCATCCTTCTGCTGCACCAAACGCAGTATTCTCCGTATTCCTGCTCTTATATTCTCATTCCTTGGATACTCCTGCTCTTTCTTCCAATTTTCTTTTATTTACAGGGTTTTGTTTATTCATATTTATTATTTATAAATAAGATCCGGCTCGACGCTCATAGTAACATTTGCTTTGAGCAAAACAAAACAATCGCAGATTGGTAATCCAAAACCATGGCAGCTCTCAAATATTTGATCGGGCAAATCGGGCAGATCGGGACTGAGTATTATCGCGGTACAGCATTGGTCAAATTATGACTGATTTTGTAACCAAAAATCGTTAAAAGTGGAAGGTTTGAGTGTACGAAAAAATAACGTATCATATGTTACGTATCGCTATGGGTTTTACGAACTCGGGCTCGGGCGCGTTTCCAGAACCGTCCCTAAGTTTGTTTTGAGAATTTATCCTAAAGGAATTTGATTTAGCTGCCACCAGGTGGTTAATTTAGGTCCACCAACCTTAAAGAATCTAGTTTTTGACCCGCGGGGTTTAATATGAAAATTGAAACTTTAAAGATACGAACTGAATAAACATCAGTTTTTGCCTTTTAACGGAAAAACTAAGTTTTACTTGGCTGTTCTCATCATTTGATTGTGTTCAATTCGTTATTATTATATTAATATTTACACAACTATTTACAATATTTTTACAAGGAATCGGCTCTGAGATCCGGACCCTGACCCAGTGATCGTCCAGCCGCTCGGCCACAACAGTTCTCGTTTCGACAATTCTTGGTCGGGTTCGGAGGCGTGACTCCGTCGTAGTCGCCCTAACCTTCGGTGGCGCTCGCGGTGCTAAGCTGATAGTTCTCCGCAGGATCACCGCCAACGGTACTCGCTCCTCGACCAGTCCCGGTGGACTTGGTCGGCGTAGTGGATAGGGTCGAGGGAATTTTACAGACTACACCGGTTTTGGTTCTCTGAACTCCGGGAGCCTGGGTTCTTCAAAACCCAGGGCCACGGGGTCAAACACTTGGATGTTATTGAAAGATGTAGCCAACCGGCGCAGCCGCTCCCGTCTTCCACCACGTCGGCTTCTTCGGCTTTTTCCCATCTACGGGAAAAAAGGATCTTAATACCCGCGTCGATACTAAACTGGTTCTGGAAATAGTAAAGGCTAGAAAGATGGTAACAATTAGCCTTCTCGTAGTCAGTTCAACGCTTCAACGCGCTAAAGTCCGACCGCTTGTTGTTTTTAGGAAACTGAGTACCTTGCAATTCTCCAAAAATTGACTAGATTTCCAAACGTGAAGTTCAAATCTGCCGGTAACCCGAGAATGCCGGTATCAGTAATGGTTAGTCTCATTCTCATTCCTGGAATTCATAAAGGGACGCTCCCGTACTTTTTCTCGCGCGAAGTCCTTCGCGCGAGTGCGTCATTAGAGGGAGAGCGTCCGATTATCTAGCCGCGCCCCTTTCGACGCGCGCGGCGTGCGCATCGTGCTCGGCGCGACACTCACGCTCGGTGCGGCTAAGATAATATATAAGCAGGTATTCCAATCCTGCAATGCATCATGGGAAATGTGTCAAGCGGTCGCGCCACCACGAGTGTGTCAGACACACTAGCTGGCAACTAAAGTACTTTCATGCTAACTCTCTTAATAATAACAAATTTTGTTTAATAATAATTAGCACCTAAAAAAATTATTTTCATCCTTCAACTATAATAATAAATAATAATTATCAATTAAAAACCTGTAATTAATTTTTTTTTCTTGTATCCTTAATTTCTCCGGTTAGACCGGCTTTTCTCAAGCGCAACTTATCATTTACCTCTGATCTACACGTTTTAAGTCGCATTGTAGCGCATACGATTTTTGCATGCTGTTCAATTGTGAGGACTGGGTTCAAATCCCAGCCAATGTATTTTTTTTTTTTTAAGCAATTGATTTTCAGGTATTATATTAAGTACGTTATAATTAAATTACAATTTGTCTAATAACAGGTAAGTAATTAAAATGCACACTCATTTTAATTAATAAATTCAACATTACAATAGAAAATATGATACAATGTAACAAGTAATGTTTAAAAATTTAAAGCCTCAATTATATTGAAAAAAAACAATGAATATTGTAAAATTAACTTATCTACGGACGGTTTTTGTTGACGTGCGCATATATGCGCACCTAGAATTGAAGACCACAAGATTAGGATTATCGGGTTGCACTGTGATGTCTTTTGCGAGAACATGGAGTCGCAATGAAATAAATTTCCCGAGTACTTTTTCACGAATATTATGACATTCCGGAAAGACTGATGATTTATCGGCAGCTGCTAGGACACTCTTCATTACTTTTTCATGGACAGACTGCAAATGGAGAAGAGATTTTCTGTGAGTAGCAAAAACTTCTTCCGCAGTCTTCAAAAGTGTATATACTGCTTCTGTCGGATGTTTCAAACTTCCTCGATTTATTGCATCCGTCCAAGCCGTGCTCGCGTTAGGCAAAGGTACTGAGGAGATTATGGCTGCCTCACAATCACTACAACCGTTTGCACAATTAAACACTGCCCAACCACAAAGGTAATAAAGTCCATACTTTTGTACTTCAGATAATTCATAATTTTCCGGGATTTCAAGGAAATTTTGTGAATCATCATTAGCATATTGGAGTTGTCTTTTTTTGGTTGAGAAATTCAATATAGTACGGCTCATCATCGTCTTCATACGATGCAGACGCAGGAACACGTAAATACTGAGCTACTGCAATCAAACGCATTCGGTAGCGTAATTGGCGAGGTTTAGGGTGAATATCACCACCAGCTCGAACCTGAGAAAATAAATTTTCCACAGAACTAGAAGTCAGACGCCCCGTAAGAAGATACTCCAATTTTTTGGTCAGAACTAGATCTTCCCGTAATTTTAAGGCAGTAGTGGTAGCTAGAATGATACCCCGTTGTATTGGTTTCCATTTATTATCAGAAGTAACTTTTAGTTCTCTGATGATATCAATAAAACTCTGCAGAAACTCCACTCGTTCTGACGATGCGCTATCGGTTCCAAGCACAGACATCTATAATATACTAGACTGTAAGGCTCAAGTCACTAGGCGTACCAAAATTTGTGACGTCACCGCTTGTACATAGGTCGACCAATGAGCGGCTTATGTACATGTCACGTGACTATGTAGTATTCATTCTGAAATTCAGTGCAGTTTGACGTATGTTCGGATAACTTCGTCCGACATCGGCTCGGTGGTCGGGCATTCAAACATCCGAAAAACAGTGATGAAAACAAACACCGTGTATGTTTATGAACGAAGGGTAAGTTTTTCCTAATATTCATCGTAGAAATTTTTTGTTGCAGACATGAAGGTGACGAACGGCAACGAACGAGCTCATTGCCGATCGAGACTCGAAGGAGTACGCATCAAAACGTAAGGTAAGAAAACTGTAATATTTAATTGTATATTTTATTATAATATATTTTTAATACTATGTGTAAAGCAATCAATATGTTAATTTATTATTATTAATATTATTCAGACAGTGATATGCAAATGTGAATGTTAAGTGCTAAAAATGTTAATATTAAGTTTCATGTGGAATATCACATATTACATTATTAAGTAATATTAATAATATTCCATATAAAACTTGATATTGAAATTTTTAGCACTTAACATAAATATTTACATATCACTGTCTGAATGATGTTAACAATGATAAATGAAACATTTTGTAAATTATTTTTTAATTATTGAAATGTTAATCATATTTTACAGCTCGCACTCGGAACAAAATGGAATCGCAGGAGCAACGACAAGAACCGCTGCAGGAGCAACGACAAGAACCGCTGCAGGAGCAACGACAAGAACCGCTGCAGGAGCAACAACAACCGCTGCAGCAACAACGACAAGAACCGCAGGAGCAACGACAACCGCTGCAGCAACGACAAGAACCGCTGCAGCAACGACAAGAATCGCAGGGGCAACGACAACCGCTGCAGGAGCAACCGTATTATCCGAGTGAGTATTTTCTTAAGAGACTTTTTTCTTAATAATTATATTATAATTTATATTACGATTACAGGAAGATGGAGAAGAGGTGGCCCGTCTCATCGGGGGTGGCGACAACGGCGTCACCGTGGTGAAAGGGGAGGTCGGGGAGGAAAAGCAGTGTATTACATAACACATGTATACAAATCTTAAATGTAAGTACTAAAGTGTTTCATATTATTTTTTTATTAATGTTGTTATTTTTTATTAATATTGTTATATTTTTTATTTCAGGATTAAATGTCCAAATTATTGCGTTAAATAAAATATTGAATATTGTGTAATCGCTTGTTTAATTTTTCAATAAAATAAGATTTTCATCTTTATTATTCTTTTTTTTTGTGATATTTTCATTATTTGAGTTAGTAATTGAATGAGTGAGTAATTGAATCTTAATTTTTTTTCTTATGTTTAACATCTCATGTTATCAAAGGTAGCTTGGAATAATAAAACTCTTGCTCTTATGTATTATATAGAAATATCTAAGAGACTGCATAATACAAAGTGAAAGCATAATTGTATATTTTTAAATTTCTAGTACAATCATATAATGTAAACTCAATTGTCATAATATTAGCAAAGCACACCTTACCTAATCTAAATATTATGAAAAAAATTTATCTAATGTACTAAAAATTTGCTGAAATATTTACTGTGTAAGTAAAAATAAAGATTATTAATTGTGAAAAAGTGTTTCATCAATTGAAAATTTCTCCATAAATAATTATGTTGTATCATCAAGTATTAAATAAAACTTATTTTGTAATATTTGTTCAAAATAGCGTTGATTAAGATTGAAAATTTTCTTTTCGATTTTCAAGTATTCTGTATAATTTATTTTAGAATTTTTCTTGAATGTTGTTTCATTTTGCGACAGTAAATGTGATAGTTCAGTATATCTCATAATAAACTTCTTCTCACGAATAGTTGTAAGATCTTTGTAAAAAATATTTTTTATACGAGGAGGGACCAAAGTATTGTTCTTATAATAAGACATTATGCACTATTTTTATGATGAACAATTTTTATATTAATATTTATTTCAATTTTTTAAATTTATATTTCTTTAGTGTGTTTCTGTGGATTTTGGATTGTAATTATATCAAGATAAATACCTGTAAAAATGAAATATATAATACTCAAGATAAAAAATAGATATAATTAATTTTCAAAAAAATATGAAATGTATGATTTAAAAATTTTATTATATTACGATTATAGGAAGATGGAGAAGAGGTAATTTGTAATGTAATGTAATTTGTGTGTAAAACGTGTGTAATACGTGTGTAATTTCATAATATAGTTGATAATAATATATACAGTGTCTCTTCAATCATATACACCTGTTGGGAGACCCTCTTCCCCTAATTGGAAAAAATAAATAATGATATCAATAAAATAGTAAATTTTAATAAATACGACTTGTTATACGATTATAAATAATTGCAAATTATGATATTTAGACATGTCAATTGTCATTTAATAGAATTACAAACAATTGTACACAAGTCGTACTCTCATTATTAATACCACAATTTACTTACTTCACTTTTATTTTTTTTTTTTTTTTTAATGTTTAAAGAGGAGGGAAAATGCATTACGCATACCCGCTCGGCTGGGTTATGTGGGACTCCCTTGTTCATCAATAAACAAGGTATACCCACTAAAAACCCTCCTCTGTTTGAATACCTGAAATAATAAGTATAATTATTGTTGAAGGGCCAAACAGCAGGCCATTATTTTTGAAGGGCCGCACAGCAGACCATTTGTGGTTTCCAAGGCCGCACAGCAGACCAATTGTGATTTCCAAGATCGCACAGCAGACCAATTGTGATTTCCAAGATCGCACAGCAGACCAATTGTGATTTCCAAGGCCGCACAGCAGACCACTCATGATGTCCAAGGCCGCACAGCAGACCATTTATGATGTCCAAGGCCGCACAGCAGACCATTTGTGGTATCCAAGGCCGCACAGCAGACCAGTTGTGGTTTCCGCACAGCAGTTAAATCTATTCTGCTGCAAACAATATTTGTTTAGTTAAAATGTGCCTCTTTCGTAAGGGCTTTAGGACTTCTTCGTTATAAAACTTAGAATATGAATGAAATCTGATTTTGATATATCTTCTAACAATGAAATTAATTAATTTAATTTTATGAGGCGTCTCAAGAATATCCTCGTTGCAATCTAAATTGTCAAAGATTTTATTATTTAAAGTCAATCTATTTAAAACGGCAGTGATAATTTTTTTATATAAATTCTGAACTTTGAAATTATCAAAATCTGAAGTTAAAAATTTAATTTGTTTTTCAGTTTCTACCACGATCCTATGAACACTTTTTGATGGTCGTTTCAAACCTCCGTTATCACAAAAATTCAAGAAATTCGAATAATTTTCTAAACGCTCGTTCTCTGTACTAACTAAGCTTCGAGCACATGAGTAACAATTTATATGTTTTAATTTTTTAATTATGTACCCACATATATAATATATGATATTTTCTTGAATGGGTTCGATACTAACGTCGTCAATATTAATGTCAGAATCGCTAAATGTTTCAGTACACTCAGATATATTCAAAAAATCTTCTTTCCTCTTTGTGTTCCATTTAAAATCGAAAACTGATCCTACAGGATCTAGCTCTAATTCGGAACAATTGGAACTTTCGAAATTTCGCAAATTATTCCTCAGTAAAATTTTTTTCATGCATCTTTGAAATTGCAGTGAATCGGGATTATTATTGTGGCCATTTATGCTTCGGATTTTAGCAAATAACAATTCTAAATGGTCTTGCGAGAATTTATACGTTAAAATATATTTATATCTCGATGTACTAAATAGCATTTCTTTAGAAACAGCTAAAATTGATAAGACTGCAATACGCAAACCATAAAGAAACGTTTTTCTCGCAGTACATTTTAGAAATTGGCCGTGTTCATTTCGCAATGAAAAAAAATAATCCGTATTCTCTAGCATCAATTTTTCAAGATACTCAAAATTACGGACAGTTAACGGCTGTTTAAAATTTTTACCGAATGGGTTTCGGCTATTTAAAAAGTCAAATACGCGATCAACCATTCGAATAAATTCTACTGTTCCTTCACTATTCTGAAATTCCGGAACATTTTCTTCTGTCAAGAATTCAATTGCATTGGCAACAGATGAACTTAATGCTATTGCGGCAAATTTAACCTTCATTTTATTTTGCTGCCAATTTACACATTGGGAACTCAGCTTATTCTTTAATTTAAATGAAAGTTTATTTTGAAAATTATGCAATTGAATAATATAATCCCAACTGATAGTACCAATATTAGATTTAAATGTTTTATAATCTGCCAGAGCATTTCTCGCTAGTTTCAGCATGTGGCATGCATCTAATACTACATAAACATTGGAATTATCAATGGGATGTTTGAAGAAATTTCTAATTTTTTTGTAATCATTTGGAAAAAGGTGACATCCTAAATTATTTAATGCACTGATATTACTGCGGTCTCCATCGCAAGTTACAGATACAACTTTAAACGATTTCTCATGTAACAAAGATAACGCAGTGTTGATCAGTCCACTTAATATTTCAGTAGTAATGCCTTTTTTCAAAAAATATCCAATAGGCCATTTCCACTTGCCCTTTAAGTTAACAATCATGAAAACTAAAGCTTCATTTGCTTCTGATTCATTATTTTCTATATTTAAATTATTGCCATACTCACAGTATCCAACAAATCTCTTTTCGGCTTCGCTCCATCGAACTTGTTGCCTGATCGCCATGGAATCGAAGACCAAATTGCATTCTTTATCTTCTCCAGCTAATTTTTCTAACGTGTCGAACATTTTCGTGAAGAAACCTGGTCCGATATCTACGTTCGACGTCCACTGTTGAATCGCTGATGGGTGAGGCAGCGTCATGAGAGTTCTGAAAAATTCCAAATGATGACAACAATTAAAACCTAAAATTCTAAATTAATATAAAGAAAATGGTAAAGGGGAGAAAAGTCTGACCTGCAATATTTATAAGCTTTTGGGGAATGATAATAAAGAGTTACAGCAAATCTTTTCAATTTATTGCTGTATCTTCTTGCATGCACGCTTTTACCTTTATTCTTCTTATCATTTTCTATCAGCGGTAGTATTTCTTCTGAGAATTCGCTTTTTAATTGCTCATAAGTAATATTCTGAATTAAACTCTTTTTTTTTAACAAATCAAGAGTTTCAGATAATGAATTAATCTTTAGATTTCTCCGATCCACTTGTTTTTTTAATAAAGTTGCCTGTGAACGAGCCTTTTTCAATTGTTGTTGAAGCGATTCTCTTTCTTTTCTTAATAATTCTTGATATAATATTCTTTGCTTGTTCAATTCTTTCTCAAATCGTTTCTTTTCCCTCTCTTGTATTTTTTTATCTTCTTCTTGGGTTTTCTTCAATAATTTTATTTCTTGTTTCAATTTTTTAATTTCTAGGTACTTCTCGTTATCTTGGTTTTTTCTTTTACGTGAACCTATATTAAAATAATTTACCGCCATAAATAAAACTTACAAACAGGAAAGAAATCGATAAAAGAGAACATTTGAAAAACACTCACCGGTCTTATCATTTGCAGATGAATGTGTATTATGCTCCTGGCTCGTAGAAGCATCATCTGTGAAACCTGAAATGATTGTCGAGGTGAGTATACATCTATTTGTGAAAAATACTTACAGTATAGGTTTGAAAAACACTCACCGGTCTTATCATTTGCAGATAAATGTATATTATGCTCCAGGCTCGTAGAAGGACCATCTGTGAAACCTGAAACGATTATCGAGGTGAGTATACATCTATTCTCAAGACATTCCTGTCACGAAAGTTTCAAAAATACTCACCAATATTAGGTTCCATGTTTTCTTTTGTAGAATCTACAATAATATTACAATAATATAATTTTTCAGGTTTCGAAAGTGTCATATTGCACATATTTACCTTGATCATAATGGAGAAATGGCACACTGTTGCCTTTTAATCTTTTCTTGTTGGCACCTGGAGTGTTATAAAAGTCTTCAGGTTTGAAGTGGGCACTGCAAACCTTACTCGACTCATTCGGTGTCCACTGACTGGAGATTCCCAACGCAGTGATCCATTTTTGAAGCAGCTCTGGTCTTTTTTTCGGAAATCTGTAATAACATTGAAACATTAAATTAACTTCTCATGAATTTTAATATTTTAAATTTGTACTCACGAAAAAAAGTTGATACTGCTTCCTTTTTCAAACTTGTTTTTGCAATTACGCACGAGACATTTAACTCCCATCGTAAAGCTGCAACATTTAAAATAAAAAAGGCGTTATGAATAACGCATCATTTAATAAATTATTGATTTGAGAGCTTTATAACTCTTAGCAATTTTTTAAAAGTAAAATTTAATTCAATTTTAATTTTCTACTTACCAAAATAAATAATAAAATGTCCTGCCGATATAATTTTTTAATTGCCGGTGCTCCGTTCGTTTGCAGTTGCAGACGATACGATGATTATATATATATGTATTTATATGACGTATGTCAAAATTGTTTCCCACTAGCGTAGGACTAAATTACTTCTCACTAGAATTCGGTAATTTAGTCCTACGCCACTGCGTATTTTAGTACATAAGTTTTGTGGACGCTAAATCTAGGGAATATATAAGAGCCTCACGGTCTAGTATTATATAGATGTCTGTGGTGTAGGCTCCATGCGCTGGCTGAAACTCCGTATAGGAAGCACGCGCCGGATTTGTCCAACCACGGACTACAAAATACATAGAGTGGTGAGTGGTGCAGTACATGGGAACGAGCTCCTACATGACCTTCTCTGTGTCACTATTCTTTGCTTACGTTCTAAATTCTTACTGTTGACGAAACACTTGGCTCACGAAAGATATATTTGTTAATGTTAAGTTATTGTAAATATTAACATAAATATAATCTCATTTTCAAAATATCGCGAAATAAAATTGACTAATGGCGTCTTTGAACCTTAATCAAAATTCTTTGTAATTAGAAAATCCATAAATATTTTTTAAACTAGTAAATAAAATATTGATACTGACAAAATTAGGGAATTCATTTATTTAAATGTAGAACATTTTTATTCTTGATAATACAAAAACTTACGAGATGTCTCTCTTGTAAAAAAACATATATTCTGTTAAATAATTCTATTTTACTTGTTCAACATCAATATTATAAGCCTTATAGTACATTTTAACGAATCAAAATAATAAATATCAACGAAAAAAAATAACACTACTGATTCATAATTTAAAATCCAAACAGAGATTTCAAATCTTCCATAGATAGTTTGGTAACGCCAGCTTTATCTCCAGCTCCCATCAGATTATTTGCTAATTGTAATTTATATTCTTGTAATTTATGAATACGTTCCTCTACAGTATCTTTACAAATGAATCTGAAATGTTGAGAAATTCAATCTTATATATGTTGGAAACAAATAATTACAACATTAAAAATTAAAAAATCTCACTTATAAATATACACATTTTTTGTTTGTCCGAACCTATAAATTCTATCTTGTGCTTGTGACTCTAATTGGGGATTCCAATGATTATCGACTAACAACAAATGATTTCCTCCAATTAAGTTCAAACCCACTCCACCAGCTGTAAGAGTCAACAGTAGAATTTGCAAACCACTATTTTTGTCATTGAACTCATCCATTATCCCCTAGTTGAATAATGTTTATTACTAATGTAAGTTATTCTATAAAGTAAAGTCATTTTATTTATTTATTTATACCTGTCGATCCTTTATAGCCACTGCACCTGAGAATTCAGTGAATTTTGCTTTTGTAATAGATGGTAAAAATTGTGCTATTACTCTCAATAAGGTTGTCCATTGTGAAACAATAATAAGTTTATCGCCATCTTCTAATATTTTTTTCACCGTTTTCAAAATCCGTTTCATCTAAATTATAACAAGGAAATTAATATTTCATCCAAAACATGAATGTCATCATGGATGGATGGATTAAGGATGAATACCTTAGTACTAATTCGGTCGCTTTTGAAAACTGGATTTTCACTTGTGAGAATTTTTTCTTTGACTCTTATATCAACTCCAATGTCTTCTTCGACATCTGAATTTGTTTCAGTATTATAGTCATCGTCAATAAGAGAAATATTGCTCAATTTCTTCATAACATCAGAATCTAAGCTTTCTTCTTCTACAAAACCAGTTCCCTGCATATCCTCTTGATCTAGCATAGCATTAATTAGTGCCGGATGACAGCATATCTGTCTTAATCGAAGGAGAAGAACTAAAATTTCATGAGCTTTAACATCAGCGTGTGCTTTTAACAATTGAGTTTGTGCTTTTGTAAACTGAGTATTCTTATCTGAAAAGTAGAATTATCATATTGTTCATTAATGAAATGAAACAAATTTTACAATCTATAAGAAACTCACAATTATTTGTGGCAAAAGAAGGTTTGTCATATCTTCCATGGCCTAAATCAAATAAGTGCTGTTTTTCGGCTCTCTGTGTTAAAAATTGAGCAAATAATGTACGAGAATAAATGAGTACTTTTTCGTACACAATTTTCTCTTGAGAATCTAAAGTTATCTCGATTAATTCAAAAAACTTTTCAGGTAAGCTCTCCAATGCTCCTTTAGCTTGCAATTCTTGTTTGGTACGTCGTAACATCAAACTCTTCATTACCATGGCTAATCTTTGCGAGCCGGATTCACTCTTCACATCAACCCAACGTTTCCAAACACGAAGATCATCAAATGGAGAGCATTTTAGGAATTTAAACAATGCATACAAATCTTGCTCTTTGTTATGTATGGGAGTTCCAGTGAGAGCCCATCTTTTACTTGCATGTAAGGCACAAACTCCTTCAGAAGCTTGACTTTTGTGATTTCTTATCACATGGGCTTCATCTAAGATTATTCTATTCCAATTGATCTATGAAATGTAAATTGATTTTAATTTCACAATCATTATCGTTAATCATTTCATTATTAATAGTTTTAAACTACCTGAAACAATGTCGACAGAGTTTTATGTTCACGAGCTACAATATTATAAGTCGTAATGACTATTGTAATATTACCAAGACGTTTTGGTTTATTTTCACGTTTATTACCATGATATATCTGTACACTTATTAAACCACGTTTACAACGAGTTTTCACTTCATTTTCCCACTGAGAAAGTAACGAAGCAGGACATATTACCAAAGTTCCTCCTTTGCAATCTGAAATTAATAAAATAACAATCAGTAAAATCTGTAATATCTCTCTATCTACTACTTATTCACATACATGTACGTTGACCATGTCCAATCCAATCGCTTTCTTCATCATCACTTTTATCACTATAATTTTTTGCAGCTTCAGTTGTCATAACTAAAGCAATCATAGTCAATGTTTTACCCAAACCCATGTCATCAGCTGTAATTGAATAAATTTTCATTGTAATAGTCATTCATTGTAGAACATAAATAAAATATTACTGACCGAGAATTCCCCCAGCTGGTTTTTGTTTTTCACGCCATAATAGCCATGCTAAAGCATGTTGTTGATGAGGCATCAAATTTACTTTTAAACCTTTTGGATCTTCAGCTTTGTCATCCTCACTTGGCCTTTGAACAAGTGAGCCATGTAAATCTTTCAATCGATCAACTGTTAATGCAATTTCGTTTTGACGATTTTCCAAAGCTTTTTTGCCAAGCTCTCTATCAGTAGTAGGTAAACGTGGAGGTAAATATAAGTGATCTGTATCAAATGCTTGTTCATTTTCCTTGTTATTGTCAATATCAGAATTCATTCTTACTAGTGAATCCTTACTATTATTCATTTTTAGATCAGTACATTTTGATTCTAATTCTTGTAACTGATATTTGATTTCTTTAATTTCTTTTCTATAACTTTCCATATTTTTAATCAATGACTGCCCTTTATCAGGCAGAACTTCAACATTCAATGTAGAAGTCAATTGCTGAAAAAACATTAAATATTTTTAATTCATATTTATTAATATTAACAGGATATAAAACTCACCTCTGACTTAGCTAACTGATTACGTAGGTGACTTAATTTATATTTTAATAGTTCTTTTTGTTGCACCTTAACATTATCAGCAATATCATTAAAACCACTTTCTTGTTGAGCATAAGATATTGCTATACTTTTTTCACTACTAGAATCTTTATAATCTCTTTCATCTTCTGAAGTGCTTACAAGTGATATAGATTCAATTGAATTTTGTTTTGCTTCTGTTATTATAATGTCATCAGATTTAGATGCTTCTGAATTACCATCAGCAGAACAATTATAATTGCTAATTCTATATGATTTGGATGTTTTTTCTATGAAATCATTACTTTTATCAGAAATCATTTTTTCTGTGGAATCATTCATTACATCTTTAAAGAAAGATTTTCTATTAGTTATATCCATCATTGATACACAATCTTCTACATTTCTAACACTATCTTGAGAATCACTTTTATCTAGACTTTTGTTTCCAGATTTTATTTCGGATATATTCAAAAAATTTTTAGAAAGTCTTGCGTTATGACTTATTCTAGCAATTTGAGAATCCTTTTCCAAAATTTTATTCTTAGGAGTGGATACTACTCTAGCTTTATTAATTGTTGAAGGTTCTGGGTATGAATCTAAACTTAATTCTTGACAAACATGAGGTTTTCGAGTATTAATAGATTTAGAAAATTTTATATCAGATACATCCATTGATTGATCAAAAGAAGAAAATAAAGATGCAGGACAATGTTTGTCATTTGATATTGAAGTGTTACTCGTTTTAGGAGTGGACATGCGCGAAGTTTCTAGATCTGACTCAGGACTTGAATTATTATCAAGTAGTTCAGGCTGAATTTTGAAATTTTCAGCTTCGGAAATATCCATATTCTCTACCTCTGAATCCTCTGAACTTGAAATTCTCTTTCTAAATTTCCGTGTTAATTTTGGTTGAAAGTTTGAAATATCCAACTGATTATTAGATTCGCCCAAACTTTTTCCGCGAGACCTAGATCTTACATATTTTACCATTTGTTCAGAATGATCAGAAATTTCATCTTCTGAACTACTGGCGACAATAACATCCCTGTTAGCTGCAGCTGAATTTTCGTACATTTCATCGTCAGTATCTGAGATGACAAAACCATAACTCGATCTTTTTTCTTCACTTGATATTTCACTTTGAAAACTCATATCCTCACTCATTTTTAAATTCCGTAATCAAATCGTAGTTGTTTACTAACCAAAAGAAAGACAAATTTTTCGCGCTCATATCATTTCACCATAAAATCGCGTCCTATCTGCGCAGATGTACTACTACAAAATTTTTTGAACGAATCCAACCGTTACACAGACCAATCACTGTTGAATACTGATATATGCTAGGTTGAAAAACCAATCATATTCGACCATTGTATTTCGACTTCCATATACTTACGTTTCAATTCTTTGAATAAACAAATCAATATTATGATACTTATTTTTTTACTTAATGGTTCATATATAATGAAATCATAATTAATGATAGATTTTAAACATAATTTTGAAAATTCAAATCAATTTTATTCAATTTTACTAGTTTCAAAATGTTTCATATTTCTTATAAAATTGTAACTGTTTCTCATTGAATTTCAATAATCATAAGATTATTTTGTAGCGTTCTAGTTACGTAACATCGTAGTTACTGCAATATAAAAACAATTCAAATACGTACATTACAGATTTCTTTGATTATTACGCCATAAAATAATCAATCCTTGATAGTCAGCTGATGCGAGTAAAGATTCATCATAGTTGAAAGAGAGAACCAAAGCAGGTGCTGCATGTCCTTGTAATTTATTTACACTTGCTGCTTTACCTTCTCGTGTAGAGTCAAATAAATGAACTACACCATCTTCTGATCCAGTCGCTATTAAACAAGCTCCCATTTGAGGACAAAAAGTTGATTTTACCATATACTGACTAAAAATTTATTTTCAACTTAAATTGTAAGAAGAGAAATATGAATCAGTATCAATATTACCGATGTTTGACTTTGTATTGTCTCCATAAAAATAAAGAACCTTGGGAATCCATAACACGATATAACAATACGGAATCATTTGCGCTGTTAACTAGCAGAGCTGGCCAAGGTGTATCTTTTGCTAACCAGCACCTCCAAGAGAGACTTGTAATCATGCCACCAGTATCTTGAACATGTTTTAATTTTGATAATCTACCAGTTCCAGGTTCAAGTTTTAAAGATATAATAATTCCTTTGTCTGTTCCTGCCCAAATTAAAGAACCTCCACTTTCCTCACAAGTCAATGATAAAATCTAGAGAACCATTAATTTTATCAAACTTTATTGTTAATTGAAATTGTAGATCTTCAAAGTATACTAACTTTACCACCTAATTTACATGATCCACCTCTAGTATACTTTCCAGTCGATACATTCAGAATCTGAAGTAAACCTAATGAATTACCAGCAACTACTAAATTATTGTTTGCTGGTACGAATGCACAGCATAATAACTCAGTTGATTGTTGATCATGTACTACACGTAAACAACTCGTTTGATAGTTCACATCGACTTTCCACAATCTAATTGTCCCATCCAAAGACGAAGAAACAATTAGATCATTACTAATACTCCAATCAAATGCAGTTACTCCTTTTTTATGACCTTCTAATAAAGCTACTACTCTTAAAGGTGAATTAACTGTTTCACAGATTGATAAAGTACCATCCAATGATGCACAACAGAGTTTTGATCTATCATTATAACCATATTTTAGCATTGATATGGATGCATTATGTTGATCAAATACATGGTGAACTCCAGTGAAAGCAAAGTTTTCAGCAGTGGATTTTCTGTGGGCATTATGAATTCTTGCATCATTATCCCTCCTGTCGAGCAAATGCGAATTTCCATCATCTATACTGTCACCATATCTTTGATACAGCAGTTTAAATCGAATTTTCAGATACTGAGATCGGATTTCTGGATTTTTAAAAGGTTTCTCTCTCAACAGTTGACTGCGACGTCGAATATACAATATGCCTATAAATTGATCAGTCAAAAAATTGTTATGAATAATTTCTTAAGACCAGAATTCAACAAACCTAGACCAGGTCGGTTTTTATTTTGCTTTGCGTTATATTTTGCATCTAAAGCAAATACTTCCTGGTGCCAAGTAGTAACCATATTGCACTTGTTAGATTATTAAAAATGTTTAATCACATCTAATTCCTAATAAACACCAGCTGATACAATTCAAACTTTCAGCTGTCAAACTGTATCCAACAATTCATTGACATAACAAACACATTTGAATTTTAGATATGAATATGACATTTCTTGAGATACTAAAAATTTATTTTACTTTATTAGAAAAAACATACTAAACGATCAATACAATTATAATCAGTTCTTTTTTACGCTGTTGTGATCCTCCCGTTAATGAAAAATTAGCATACCTGTAATACGCATGCGCTAAAGTAAGTCGTTTTTAGAATTTTTAGCGTATTATTCAACTGTAGCAATGTATTGAATAGCAATTATATGAAAAATGAACATGTAATAAATGAGATCACGTAAAATTGAGAAAAAATTCAAATCTTTACATCAATTTCCAAGAAAATTGATGAAAAAAAATAAAGACCATGTAAGTTATTAAAAGTATTTCAACCATTGTAATGATAACTCAAAAAATTTAATTAGGCTTATTAGTAATAATAACTAATTCTACAGTCACTTATATTATAGTGGATATTTTTTGTTTTCGAAATAAATGATAGACGAAACGCAGGTTGTACCATTATAGGTTACCGTACGTTTTGTTATTTGTTTTAGCAATTCTCTTAACTGTTTCTTTATAATACAAATTTTCACAAATTTATATGTTAGTAACTTACGTACTAACACTCCCAATAATTAATGATTTTCTTTGTCTTTTTATTTACTAAAAATCAGAAAATTCTTCAATTTTTAAATCATTTATAATAAATATACTCCAATTCTTATTTTTCAATTAAATATTTCAGCAAATTAAATATAACTCTATAGTGAAGAATGTTGATCCACGACTAAATTTGTTCTCAACGGATAAAAAATATAAAAAATATTCGTGATTTTTAAGGTGGGAGTCATTAAAGCGACATCACGAAGGAGATCGAGCCAGTGAGTTTGTGCTCTCGCGATAACGTATATTGGTTGTACGCCATGCGTGCGATCTTTAATCGTGAGTAACTCGACGGCTACGTTCACCGCGAGAGTCAAAGTCCCAAATTTTCTACACGAATTTTCCCGTGCAGAAAAATGATCGATTTGCGAGAAGATGTGGCAAAAAACAGAGCGTCGGAATATGAAACATCCGACAGTAGTAACATACCATGTAAGTGATCCATTACGTAAAATTAATACATGTTCGTTGTTGGGAAATCGTCATGTCGAAAATTCCAACCTCGAAAACTTTTAGATCCCGTTCATGGAACGTGGATAGTAGTCGTAACAACTGCAACTACATAATAACTGTATTATTCAATTTTATAATGTCAAATTATCAAATACCGATACCTTGATGAAAAATTATAAACGATCAACGATATTGGTGTAGTTCTAGAAGAAGAATTGTTGATAATTTGAATCGAAATTGACTAATATTTGACATTTTATATATTCTAGGAGTGTTATCAAATGCCTTTCAATGGAATTTACAGAAGTCTCTTTCTGTGTTTCAGTAACCTCGCAAAGGGGGCTGACACCGCTCAGTCCTTATTTGAATTTCGACCCATCTTATTTACCTAGTACCAGTCAGCCAGAATTCATATTTCCCGAAGGTGCTGTGAAACAGCGTGGTCGTTTCGAATTAGCCTTTAGTCAAATAGGAGCAGCATGTATTATCGGCGCTGGACTTGGAGGTTCAACTGGTTTTTATAGAGGACTTAAGGCAACTGCTCTAGCTGGGCAAACCGGCAAACTTAGAAGAACACAGTATGTCTAATATACAAAATACTTAATATAGTAATTTTAAAAACTATTTAATATGAATAATAATACCAATAATATTATTAAAATAGATTAATTAATCATGTGATGAAGAGTGGCTCGTCACTAGCCAATACTCTAGGAGTTGTATCTGTAATGTATAGTGGATTTGGTGTACTTTTATCTTGGGCCAGAGGAACAGACGATTCTGTGAATACATTAGCTGCAGCAACGGCAACTGGCATGCTTTTCAAATCGACAAGTATGTTAAACAGTAATTGCTTACATGAGGTATTCCAATGTATTATATTCTATAAATAAAATTGTTTGGTTACAGATGGTCTTCGAAAATGTGGTCTTGGTGGTTGTGTCGGATTAGGACTAGCATCGCTGTACTGTTTATGGAACAGCAGAGAAAATCTAACACAATTCAGTCATCACAATATTAATCCGGCGTAAGAGAGTGTGTACCATCTAGATCTTTAGCCAAGTAATAGTTTCCAAGAATGTTCCAACCTTGCAAAAAGATACACTCACACTCTAATGTAATAACATTATTAATTTGTGAAAATATTACAGGAGTGAATCACGCTGTATGTATTATATTTGTTTTTGATACAAAAAATTTATTTGGATATCAGAACTTTGCACGATACTACACATTGTTTTATAAAACAATTTATAAAAATTCAAAATTGCAAAGTGGAAATATTCCAAATACTTTTTCAGTTATTTTGGAGCCAATTGTTTCAAATAAGACACTACATTTGCGATTAATTACTATTAGATAGCTTAAATTTCGTACCTAAAGAATTTAGATATAATGAAAAAATAGCATATTTCTTCAGACTCAAATATGCTCTTATTTGTCTAGTATATTATTTAAAAAACAACAAGTCAAAATATACAGATGTAAATTACAAGGTATAATTATGCTCCTAATTATTATCACGTTGTAATATCGTACAAATTGTATAATATAAAAAGTTTACTACTGTATGCATTAGACACTGTTAAACGGTACATTGTACCGTTTAGTGAAATATGGGCGTTACCATGTTATTTGTTACAATGTACGAATTTTATTATTTCTTTCTAATTTAACAGTATAATAAACAATTTGATTACACAAACGGTGTATCCGTCAGTTGTGACTTCAACTAAAAATTTTTTTACACGTGCACCTTGTCCAAGAAATTTGATTTCGTGTAAAATTCAGTTGAAAAATACATCGATAATTAAACAAATTGGCTCCTTGTGATTCATCCCTTCGAAACATCTCGAAAAAATTACTTCGCTAGAGTTCACTTTCTCGAACACGGACAGAAAAATTTGCTACGCTACAGAAAAATCACGCAAGCTTTGTTTTGCAGATCGAAATGACACATCGGGATCTACCACTGTTAGCGAGTTTAGCCACGAATTATCCCTGTCTTGTATATAGAATAAAAAAGGAAAAAGAAAAACGAAAAATCGCAACAATACCGATTTGTTCGATCACCGGGTCATCAGTACAATATGTAATTTAAAATAAAATCGATAAGTGATAATCAGCGCATCCCATTAATTGAACCGATCGGGACCCAACGGTACCTTTAAACTCTTAGATACAACGAGCTTTACCTGGCGCAAGCCGTTGCTGGAATAGTTATAATCTTATCTCAATTTATCTCATCGCGAGACTGACACCATTCGTTCGATATTTGTGAAAAATTCTATCCATCGGAGGCCACCAGTGAGCCATTGCGAGTCGTTCTATAAATGTAAAGTGCGCCAAGAGTCGAATATTTTGTAATCGGAAGTGACTGGCAGGTCGGAAAAATTTTTTACGTTTGGTCGCGACTTATGACTATCGCTGTGCGATCTTATCATCCTCGACGCGTTACGAATCGATTTATCATCGAGCCTCTCGGTGCAGCGGTAGTCACCCATATCCGGAAGTGTTCGTTGCATATAATAGGAACTTTTCTATAAAAGATGACGAGATTTCGTTACTGGGGCCGAAAGAAAATCCTGTGAAAAAAACATTTTACGAAAGTGTGTCGTGGTATGAAAAAAGAAGACTCGGAGGAGAGATTTCTTCGAGGCGACGAACGCGATTAGTGCAAATATTTGGTCGCGTATCTGACGGTGCGCTCATCGTCTAATAGCGGCTTGCTCGGGTGAGCTTCGTTTATTTGAACAAGCGGGAAACACGCGAGAGTGTTGAGCGCTCAGTACTATCGAGTTTCGTCTCGCGATCCGTCAATGAAAAGCGGAAAAGCGTACGCGGAAAACCTGCCTCGAGGTGAAGGGTGCGATTCCCCGAAAGTATTCTTTAAATTAGAATTTTGGTTTTGAGAGAAACGAGAAGCGTTAAAAAATAAATTCGTTAAATATATCGGCGACATAGAAACAATAATACGTTTAGATTATTCGAAAAACTCTGTTGTTGTTATCAATGACGTCACGATTTTGATTTTGTTCTGCGGTCCAATGACATATTAGTATTACGCTCGAGATAAATACTCAACCGTTGTGAAGAGTCATTTAATTACAAGAAAGTGGACGAGCTTCAAATCGTGACACGTAAAGTGAATTTCGTTTGCCAGCGATATAAGCTCAAAACCATTATCGGGAAGACCAACAAAAACGGTAACGTTCTTCGAGAAAATCTAACACGAAGTGATATAGTTCTACGAGATTCGCTGCGAATTCAAACCAAATATCGAGTATCTACACTCGATTGTTATCCACACCGTAAAAAGTGATGTGTAATAGGTATATTAAAAAAATTTCACTGTCAGACCTTTAATGTTGTTTATTTAACACATACAATTATTAATTTAAGATATGTAAGTTTCGTTATTTAGTATTTGCGGAATCTGATTGGATAATTATTGTTAAATCAACATACCTATTCTCTCTTTTCTTCTACAAATCACATATTATTGTCAAAAGCTGAAAACGTACAATCAATGTACTATTTAATATAATTGTTTTGTTGTTTGATAATGTGTTGAATCAACATAAAACTATAAGTGGATCTCTATAGACAACCGACCATCTTTTTTACCTTGCACGGATACTCTGGCGATTCAAATTTTTTTTTTCAATTAATTCTTTTTCTCAGTCAGTATAAAATTGACGTACGACGCGTGTTTACTTTCAGAAATAGAATCCGCCGATTGGGAATCTGGTCGGTGTAGTTTTGGAAGCCACGAGATATCCCTGAAGCAGTGGTCTGTTGGAGGGAGGAAGTTGAGTAGGATGGTAGCGAACGGTGCAGAGATGAACGACGTCCGTGCGGAAAAGTATCTCGCGTTGCTTTACGGCTTGGCTACGGCGCTCTCGATCGCCGCGGCGGGTTGTCTTGCGATTGTTTGGCAGCACTGGCAACTCACTCTGGACGTCTGTATAGACGTCGATTGCGGCTGTGTGCTCTATGGCGTCAACACCTTCAGGACCTTCATGGGCGGGGACGGGAAAATTTGCCACTTTGCGGCTTACAGTCTTCTACCGGTCACGATTATAGGTTTCTGCATGTGCTGTTTTCATGGATACAGGAGTTGTTGTGGCAAGAACCTCGACCGGCCAAATACCTTCCGCAGAAGGTTCGCACTTGGTCCCATCAAGAGTACTCGAAAAATATAGCATATTACGCTACAAGGACAAGAAATTTGATTCCAGCAGGAATTACTCTGCTGGAATTCCAGCAGAAATAAAATCTAGTCAGAATTCTGCTAGCTTCTAGACAAAATTAATTCTAGCTAGAATATTCTATCTATTCTACTAGATTATTTTAGTAGTAATTCTAGCAGTGTAGGAATGTAAAACTTTCTGCCCTTGTGGTGTAATACACTACTCTGCTTAAGTTCAGCAGAGCATTAATGTTGAACTTTTTGATAAAGAAAAATAAATATTGTACATTGTATGTATAATGTTGTATGTTGTTTGATCGATAGACTCGTAGAAAAGTTTCTTTTCGAGATACAGTATTTATAGAAACTACAAAATGTTGCCAGAGTAGCTATGATAAGTTCTCCACAATTTTCAGAAGAAACAGCAACAGCTGGGTGGTGGTTGTTCAACCGAAACCCCGCTCCAAGTGCAAACATTGGCTACCGCTAGGTTTCAGCTCTGCGATGCTCTGTTGTCTGGCTCTATCGCACTGTGTAGTCATAACGGATGGCTATTACAAGACTTGCGAGCAGTACAGAAAGAATCTGATACAATTGCTGGGTTCCAGAGGCCGAGAGGTCGAGGTTGGTATTTTCAGATTAAATTTCTAGCAGTGAACCGGTGACCTTACTCTTCCACTGCTTATTTATCGATCGCGAGTATCGATAAGAAAGCGATCAGTGACAAAGTAGGGTAGATGTACCGTTTGTGACTGCTTTAAGCGATTTCGTCTTGTGTAATTGATCGAAAATCGAATTAAAGTAGTTCTATGCAAAATTAATATTGTATAGAATTTTTGGAAATTTTAAACATTTACTCTTTGCATTAGTTTGAGATTCACCTACCGGTTACGGGAAATTCGTGGTTTAATATAACAATTTTAATACGAGATTACGAGAGAGACTGTAATTTTTACATATTCTTAACTTTTATTCCAATTCATAAATTTTTTAAAACAATTAATATAGCATTATTTGATTACTTGTAATATTCACTGAATTTTTCAGAATTTTCCCCGTGTATTTATCGTGAAATAATGTATAAAAAATCGAATAATATATTTTTTGTATATAAATACTTGAATGATTTTCCAGGTATTTATAAATTGTTATACATATACCCATATACGAATATTAATTTTTATGTAGGTTATTAAGTGCATTAGTCATAATACATATAAGTTCTTTAATTGCATTGTTTCAAAGGTTCTATATGCATTTACAAATATGATTTTCAATAAATATCAAAGTTTAACCTACCGGAGTCTTTTTTAAAATTTATATTGACGATAATAAAAAATGGTTCCCGGATGTTTTTGAATAACACAAACAAACAAAATTTTTTCACTGTGGCTTTCATTAATGGGGGGAAATTGAATGTCGAATTTACTCTAGTTCTCTCAATAAAACGTACTATCGAAACAATGCATAATCATTATTGTTTCTGATTCTAAACGTATGATAGATGTTTTCATCCTCATCATAAATGATTTCAAGGTGTAGTCGTTATTTGTCTCATCCCTAAATAATAATTTTCAGTATTTTTGTTGCAATTTTTGAATTTATTTTAAAAAGTAGAATCATCCTGGCTACTTCGTTATTAATTTTTTTAGTAAATTAAAATGATCTATGACCAACTTTGAAAATTTGTAATCCATAATTATTGGATTTATACTCTCAACGAGTATAAAACGTATTTTATCTAAAACTCTAAATATAAACTAAATCATGTTATAGTAAAACTAAATACTTCACTGAAAGAAAAATGTTGTTAAACCAATCGATACTAGTTGTATCATTCATATACTGCCAAGACGATATTTTGACAGTTCGATGAAATAATCGTTCAGTCTGACAAAATAATTGTTAAATAAACCAATAAATTTTTCACTCAAAAAATTGTTATTCTATCCAACAAAATATCCTCTTGACAGTATATGATTTCATATTCAATTATTTAAACAAAATTTTTTCTCATTGATCAAAATAATTCTATATACTACCCATATGGTGTCAATATAAATCTCAAAGCGGAAGTAGATGGTATAACAACGTGACCAGGAACGGTAACTCCGTTACTTGAACGCTGAGCGATGTGTGATCCAAATTCGATTGTTCGTAGGTAATCCACAATAGACTGTCTTGTGGCGCCATTCTCGATTACATGGATTATCTTCAGCCGGACGCGAATAACTACAGAAGGGGTGACGAAATCAACAGCAGCATCGCGCTTCAATTGTCCATTGTCTCCACCTGGTTCAACTTCTTCACCTGGCTAACAATAGTCATCGTCAATTTCGCAATGGCGAGGGAAAGATTGAGAACGACAAATGACTCCTTGTGGTGCTGCTGACGGGAGCTCTCTTATCTTTACGACTAATTCGAAATTTTTGACGAGGTGTTAGGTAATTTTTATTCACGAGTATTTAATAACGACACGTATTAGTTATATTATAATTCGTCTCTTTATTGATAAAAGCCCACACTAAAAACTGATAATGATAACCTTCTTTGTTAGAATTCTTTTTTACAATCACTCAAACACTCCTCAGTTCCACTTCTGATTTTATTGACGCTCGAAAATTTGTTTATACACTTAGATATTATAATCGATATTAATATATATTTTATATACAGTTGCATATATCTGATCACTCGTAAAATATCTTAATATTCGAATGATATTAAAAGTAAAAACAAATAATCGAAAATAATAAATATGATATATCTTTGGAGTGACTGCTACATACTAACACTCATATCGTATTCAAATATCGATATAATCGCTATCGAAGGATTCGACATTTCGAGACCGCACATTTAGGATGTAATCCATTTGGATTTTTCACGCGTGACGGAAACACTTAAAATACTAATTGTACTCACGATCAATTATATTTATAATAAAAATAAGATGAAATTCGTTAATCATAATTTTCAACGTACATAGTGCGATCGATGAGTCGAAACGCGAATACGATTTATTATATTTGCATACGCGTAAACTATCTTGTCAAAACGTAACAAATCTTTCGGATCAGCTGTTTAACGTAAAATTTCACTCTAATTTATTTCAGTTTTGTTATACGCAGGCTCAATCATCTAGAATACGACTAAGAAAATATTCAACAATAAATAGTGTAAAACTATAAAGAAAGTGAGGAATGCTTTCGCGCCACGAGATGAAAATGTTTGTATATTTTAAATTCATCGCAAGTACAAACTACAATGTCTTTTGTTAATGGAAAATACTGTGAATAAATACAGTTAAATTTTACAATCGATACTATTCATATAAATTCTCTTGTTTCATTTATAGGAACCGGATTAAAAATGTTTACACTTTTTTTGAATATTGATCCTTAAACATCAATCATGTACATAGATACTGCAATTGACTTCGTTCACTTCTTTTTTTTTTTTATAATACCGTTCAATTTTTTTGTATTATACAGCAGCAGAGAATACAAGCTTGAGCGCTAGTTGTTTAAGAAAGGCACCTAATTTATATATCAACTATCTTCTACAATATTATGTTACATAAATACATGCACGAATGAAAGCGTGCGTTGGGGTGAATGCTGTGTAGATAAAAATCAATTGTAGACATTTTCCTGCGATATTGTCTCTTCTTTTTACACGTATAAACTAGATTAAGTCGATGGGTTCGACCGATTAATGAAGGCGCAGTACTTAGCAAATGAAGTAACTGACTAAAGTGAGCACCAATAAGTGGCGATGTTCCATTGTTCGATTCGAAAAAACAATCTTCTTCGACTTGAATAATTTTGTTCGGCATATATTCTTGTATTATTTGAAAGCAGAATTGTAATTCCCAATATAGGTTTTTTGGAATTAAAAAAAGAGGTACTGTGGAATTTACAAAACAATGAGTATTACAACCTCTTAAGTGTTATAACGAATTGTCAAACATTTTTTTCAGTCTTTCGTACACGATAAGGCATTGTTTTCAGGCAGATGAGAGATGTTTTCAATTACAATCTTAATTCTATTGAATTACAATTCTCGCTTTGAAAATAGTATAATAATCACAAATGAATGTTCTTAGATGCTATTAACTGCGCCTCAAATCTAATTTTTTTCTTCTTTTTATTGTAAAATACAAGTCTACGATCGAAGAAAAATTGTTAACGATCACAGACGAGTACCTTTAAATTCTCTTCTCAAAATAATCATGTTATAGAAAACACTTTACTCTCTCATTTTACAATTCCGATAGAATCGTTAACCTAATTATATTTTAAACAGAGTGTCTTAGAAAAACGGTATCGTATCGCAAAAGAGCTAGTCTTATAGAATGGACCGATAGAAGTCTAGAAATTTCAAAGTACAAACGTATTGAAAATTCATAGCTGCAAAAATAGACGCAAGTATTTTTTTTCTACTAATGCTTTTTTTGGTATGGAGCTGCCAAGTTACATAACCTGGATTTATTATAGAAATATTCGAAGAAGTAAAATTTTCTCAATTTAGTACAATTTTTCAATGTTCTCATTGTGTACAAATCGAATAATCACACTCTAACATTTTACATTTCTGTACAAATTTGATAAAAATGCAAAATCAATAAAAAAACTCACGATTGATCAAGCACTTTTGTTAACTCACGCAAATTTGCTTTATCGATCACACGCTCTCTCCAAAAATTAATCACATATCTCTACGCTTATACAATCGCTCACAACAAATGAAATTCCGATTGGCTGTTCGCTATTATCACATTTTTCCAATCGCATTGAATGGGACATTGAGAAATTTAACGTGTACACTTATAAAAACTGGAAATGCCGTCGCCATTTACATTTTACACAAGTGATATAATTAGTCTATATGTAAGAACGTAGTTGTATACAAATAAATAAATAACTGTTAATTTTAGCTGCAGCTACGTGGAACTTTTCGACGTGTAAAATGCCGATGATAAAAAATTAAAACTCCTACGTATTCCCTCTTTTTTAACATAGTAATAATTTGCATATGTCGCAAGCAATACAGAACATGACGATAAATTCTAACGATTAAAATCGTCACGGAAATATGTTTTTCCTCGGTTGAAAGTACACACTTTCGGCCTCTATTCTGAGACAGAAAGTCTAATAGTTATGCTCTGCTGCCTCGGGCATTATGGCGTGCAGTGCAGAAATGTCAAACTTCCTGCCCTTGAAGTGTAATATACTATTTTTTAAGAATAGCAAATTATGTGACGCGTTTTTAAACTATCATGGAACGGTTTTCATTTGTATAGTAAAAGCCTTAGAACGCTTACCAGAAAACGCAATGCTAGAAAAAATGCATCGTATTTGCGCCAGTCAACAATTGTCCAGAATATAAATCTCAGAAGGCTGATTCACTTAGCGTTAATAGCGACCTCATGTGAATGGATTGCTCCTCCTCTTCAACGAACCGAACCTCTTCTCGGGCTCTCTGATAACTTCGAAAGGCGTCATCCTCGTTTTCATTTGTCTGTCATCATTTTCGTCGCTTGGGAAGTCCTCGAAACTCATGTTACTGAACCCAGCAGTAACAGCCGAAACTTTCTTTCCTTTCGGAGTCTTCTTGTGACTCGTCGATTTCGTTTTGTGCAACACTTTACCAGGCAGCACGTTCATTATATCACCGTGATTCTCGTTGATCAAGTAGTACCTGGACTTTTCGGATTTCTTGTCCTTCTTGTTGTGTTTCGGCGAATCGTCGGAGACCAGAGGCTCGGGGGACATCGGCGAGACGATATCGGACGCAACGTCTGGTTTGGAAACGCTGTTGATGGCTTGGACGATGACCCGAGCAGTGTGCTGGATCGGTTGAATGGAGTAAGGAGTCTGCGGAGTCTGAGACAGTTCTATCGAGTTCTGAGACTGACCTCCGCTCGATAAAAGAGTGTTCAGCGCGCTCTCGACGAATTCCGGGGACTGAGAAAGCGGTAGAGACGTTGGCCTTTGCTGCACTAAAAGAAAAAACAAAAGATTATTTCAGACAACATTTTGACCACTCTTACAGATTCATGAACCTTCACGAGCCGTTAACATGTTGTTATGTATATTGCTTTGACACATTTCAAAATTGTAGATTTTAATAAAAACCTAATACAATTCCAGCAAGAAATGAGATTCAAATTTATCTGATCAATGTAAATGTTTACATTGATCAAGAATTTTCAATAAAATGTTTAAAAGAGACAATACTGATTCTCCAAAATTAACTTTGTTGCAAAATCCATTGTTATCTATATTGACATTGCTGTTATTGTAGTCTAACGCCAACTAAACGAAAATCCCACTTGTCACTTACTTTTTTCAGTGTGTTCGTCGAGTCCGAGCGTGGCGAATTCGTCAAAGGGGATGGAACCGAATAGGTCCTTGGTGGAAGAGGGCGAAATTCGATGTATCTCCGCGACTCGGGGTACCGAGACGTCGGAGTTCACTGTCACGACACCGAACTTCGAACTTGAAGCGACCGTAGCTGGACGAAACTCGTGAAAGCTATTCGACGGCTGATAAGACTGCATAGACGGAAAGTCCGAGTTTGAAGACTGATTCAAGTACGCGGGCATGGATTGGTTGGCGACTTCGGCGACCGCACTAAAATTTGGAATGCTGCTGAACGGATTAGTGAAACCACTGGGACTGAATGGCGACGAGCCGAACAAATCCTTCACCGTGTCCTCCTGTTTATCATTGACGATGGGGGACCGTGCCCGACTATGAACAAAGTCGACGTTCTGATAGTTATTGATCGGCCTGGGGAGACTCGGAACGAGAATGTCCTTCGTCTCTTCGCTGTTTAGATCGACAAGCGACTCGGAAGGTGAAGTAGGAATAGGTGTGATGAGATTCGAATTTTCGGGCGATTTAGAGAAACTGTTCCCAGGGACCATCGGTACGTTATCCAACTCCACGCTGTTCTTCCTCGAACTGCTCGACCTCGGGAACGGTGCCAGGGCGAAAACGTCCTCGTCCACTTTCCAGATACCATTTTTTTTAGTTTCGTTCTCATCGGATGAGTCGTAATAATTAAACAGAGCTGGCTTGGAGCCGTACTGGAGTCCCACAAATGGATCACCAATTATCTGTTCAGGTTTGGATTCGGGATCGAGTTCATCATCCAGAAGAAGAGGCTTTTCTCCATACTGATGACCGACTACAGGATCCGCTGTTATGGTAGTTAACTGCCTGGGTTGTTGTTGATCCCTGTACACTGAAAAAAATAGTCATTTTAAATAATATTTTGATAACTTTTACAAAGAGTCATAAACGTCCACGAGCCTACCAACTGAGTCGCAACAAATGAGACTATACTTATCATTGTTGTACCTATCGAGTGAGTTCATCAAGCCAACATGTTGTTGTGTATATTGTTTCGACACATTTCAAAATTGTAGATTTTAATAAAAACCTAATACAATTCCAGCAAGAAATGAGATTCAAATTTATCTGATCAATATAAATGTTTGCATTGATCAAGAATTTTCAATAAAATGATTAAAAGAGGCAATACTGATTCTTCAAAATTAACTTTGTTGCAAAATGCATTGTTGTCTATATTGGTATTGTTGTTGTCACAGTCCGACGTCTACTAAACGAAAATTCTACTTGTCGCTTACTTTTTTCAGTGTAGTGTCTCCTGGGCTTTTTCAGCCTGCAGTCATCCTCGTGAGTCGCCACTGACTCACATTCGGCGTGGTAAGCAGAGCTACCGCAGGTCCTCACGCTTTCCGATATCGTTTCGTCTATCCTGTCTCGTTCCTCCTCGTTCTCTTGATTGCATTCTTCGTCGTTCATCGCTCTCAAATCACTGGCCGACCCTATAGAGTCATCTGACTCATACTCGACCGGCTCCTCTTTATCCTTGCCATCCTTGTCCTGTGATTCCCTGTTTCTCTTCCTGTGCAGGGGATTTTTCACCCTCCTTCGTTTCTTCTTGGTTCTCTCTGGTGGCGGTGCACTCTTGTCGCTGTCGCTAGACACGTCGTCCGTGTTGAAGGCCAGTTTCTCGTACTTCGATCTGTCCTCCATCGGGGCCCTCACGAATGGTGGAGATACCGGACTGCTCTCAGCCAGCAGGGACCTCTCGTCGTCCAAGGAGGCCGGCTCCGCTGGACTCCATTGGACCAAAGACTTTTTAACGCTCAGAGGTTTTCCTGAAAACCATTAAATCGTCACAAACATTCTTCGAAATTTATTTTGAATTTGTAAACTATTTTTTTTCCTGTTCGATTGTTGTTCATTATCAACTTACGACTATTTAATTTATGTGAAACTACTATACGTAATATGTATATGTTAAATTATTTAAAGAAGAAATAAATTAGAGTAAGGATTGAAATATCCAGAAAAATAATTGAACTGTTAAATAAACAGAAGAATAAACAATACGATTTTCAGTTAGTCGTTCCAGAAAATTTAGCACACACGTAAGTATTCAACAATCAATTTTATTCGGAAAATTACAAATAATGAGCCAAAATTTGAGTTATCGTAACTATAATTATTTCATGATAGCAATAACCAAGAGATAAATATCTAGTAAATAAAAATAGAATCAGCTGATTTTATTATTTCATGAGCTTTTCTACGTTGGGGAATCTTTATTCTGACTAAACATTTTGATGCCTCCTATAAAGTAGATCAAAAATCTTGTCGAGCTTTCTCCACGTTGGAGAAACTGTATTCCGATTAAACACTTTCCTATCACGGTATTTCACAGTACTTACCTATATCCGTCGATAAGGCTATCTACGAGATGATATCGTACTAATACAAATGCAGATTCTACGTCAAAAAATTCAACTCTGGCGTCTCAATTCTTATCGCAAATTGTTTTCATGCAGCATTTTCTCACCGTTATCATTATTTTATAAATTAATGGGGAATCTTGCTTTACAATGCCTAGGAAACCCTGTTGTCCGAGAATTTTTTTAGTGTAAAAAAAATGACTCATTACGGCAAATCTTTGGGTAAAATTCATAATTAGATAAATAATTTTAGTTAAGTCCCGATGAGTTAAATAATTATAAGATAAAAAACAATTTTTATCGATCAAAAATATTTAGATTGTATGCCTATTTCATGTACACAACTGCATAATAAGTCTCATTCTTATACCTATTGGAAAAGTAGAGCTTGTAATACTTGGCTGATACAAGTGTGAAATGAAAATTTTCACCCATTATATGCCTTATATGTCTCTTTTCTATTGGTTTGAACAATTTTTTCAGCACATTAAAGTTTTTTTTTTATTTGAGAACATATTTTTCCGTTTCACGTAGCAGGACGAAAGTTGACGCCTTCAGCTCGGAGAGGCGAAAAATTGCATACATTCCTCGGGAAGAAAATAGGAAACTTTTATATTACACGGTTATCAACATCGGCTTCGCCTCGGTCGACAATTACATGTGATCTGAGACATTCGCTCATTTACTCCCCTCGGTGTGTAATATACTATTTTCTTTAAAGTTGCTAAAAATGTGAAATTTCATACTTTTTACAGGGGCTTTTCATTTGAGACAGCAGACAGAAGTATGAAAATGAATATTTTCATTCCATACCTGTTTCAGACAAGTATTACAAGCTCCACTTTTTCTGTAGCTAAAAATGAGGCTTTATGGCAATACGTACATAAGATATTTAAATGTAAATATTTTCCCTTAAAAAAAAATGTTTATATCCTAGGAATATAATCCAAACAATACCAACAAATTTTCTATGATAAATTATTTCTTTCTGCCCTATAAAAAAAGACACCAATAACGTTTTTTAGGCCTTGTAAATCAGGACTCACACTTAGAGAGAGAAAGAGAGAGAGAGAGAGAGAGAGAGAATGTTACCTCATTGTGAAGACACCCACACGCATAGTCGACAATCTTTCTCGCATGGTTGAAAAAGTATAGTATCGAAAAAAGTAGATGGAGATAAGAGTCAGAGAAGATAGAGGAAAGTGTCTGATTAGGCCTGTCGCAGACAGTGTGTTATATTCACAATGTAATGTGCACCAAAAACGTTTATGTTCCTTTTTTTTTATATTGTCGCTCGCATATCGTCAAATTAGTCGCAGCCAAAGTACGACACACTGTACAGTCTCGCTTAGAAGCTATAGAAGCTTATGTTAGTACCACCACCTTTAACCAGTCTGGAACAGTCCTAATCAGATTCTGGGGGTTAAAGGATAAATGCGACAAAAACGCAGTAATGCTCTGAAACAATCCCCCGTGCCGTATTAGTGAACTTGTCAATCCAGGTTACAAATCGTTAGCAAAGTATTGCTGCGCTTTTAACGTGACGTTAAACGCTATGGATAAAAAACAATACTCCATATGCTAATATACATATTTATTGCTGCAACATTATTTGTCTTAATACAGCGAAAAAAGACTCTCGCCCGTCAACTGTCAGCCCCCCTACAGTGCTAATCGACGATCGAGAATCGTTACATTTTTTCACGACGATACAATTTGAATCTCTCTATCCACCGTTTTGTAAAACGTTAAATTGTCCGTCGTTATCATTGATCCAATATCGAGATAACGGGCACTATGGGAGACAAACGGTATCGGACTAAACTGACGGAAAATTGCGAAACAAAATTTTTCAATAAAACGATACAATGCTGAAAAAATGTAACCACGCATTGTGCCTCCCAAACTCATTAGGTTGTTCCAGACAGTGGATAGATTTTTTTTTACACGAGAGATCGTGAAAGTTGTTTTTTCTCTCATCCAGTAGCTTTGGCCGTTCCGACTCAATCGGTCCGATATTACTTAGATGTAACTATTGTAACATCGTTAGTATCGCCATTGATAGTTCGTATGTACAACATTAGACGTGTCTTTTATCTATATTGGATTCAATACAGTTCTCTGTATTCGATCCGAGGCGTCTTTCGGGCTCAGATTTTCGGGAATAATTTTCTTAAAATAATGATTTTCAATTTCTTTCTTAGACTCAGCGAGAGCTCGCTCTCGAATCGAATAGTTGTTTCATTTCAAGTTAGTCTTGACGCAGGCAAAACATTACTTATTAAACTCTCACCGCTGCAAGCAAAGAGAAATAATGTTACCCCTACGTTAATTCGACAGAGAAAAAAAGGCGGTCGTTATATGCGTGAGTAGTGAACTTAACAAGCGCATAGACTTATGCAGATTAAGAAGAAAATTAGCAACACTTGTTGGACAATTCAGTCGTTACAATATTACCGTGGCTATTCTAATCGATACAATTTGTCGCATGAATGTAAATTTTTCGATTGTGTAACAACTAAGTCTTACGTATTCTATGTACAGATCTATGCGTTTCTCTCGAGTGCATAGACGTATACAAATTTAAAACGCTAGTGGAAAGCAAATGATTGGAACGACGTCGCTCCACAATACAGATTTCTCCTCTATTCGTTAAGAATAAATCGCTACTGGGTTTTGTTATAAAAAACTATATGTATATACATATATATGTATATATAATCCCACATAATGAATGTTACATACACAGTAACAGTGAGTGTTGCGATATCTTGAAAATATTTGAACCTTTTTTTCACACTCATGTCCCTATTGGGATTTGTATAAGTAATATATAATATATTATCGTAATGCGTAACATACAACACGTTTAACGTAAAACGTGCACTCGTTGAGTGGACAAAATACTTTTGTCGGAGGAATATATATATGCTATATGTATCACATTATACGTACGTGTATACGACAAAGTGAAAATTTCATAAAATAATACATTTTCGTGTTTAATATAGAGTATGTAAATAACATTTTTATGCGTTACTCATCTTCATTTGGCCATTACGCTATTCGTTAAAATAAAATTAATTTAATCGCTATACCGTACAGTAGGAACAACAATTAGAAGAACGATAACTAAATTTTAATATCACGTAACATCTTATGTACCGCTTGATAACTTTAGAAACAATCGACAACAAAAACACGTTAAACAACTAATTCAAATCTCAAGTTCGATGTATTGTGCAAATGTTCATCGTAACTCATCTTTCGGAACAGAAAATATTATTGGAATATTAATTCTCTTCAATATCTGTCTTTATGTATTTCCTATTCATTTTTATCATTGAGCACAATAACTGAGCAGAATCACATAGCGATATATAATTCGTAATTACACTTGCCAATGGCTGAACTGTAAATTGCAGTATTCAACATCAAAATTCACATATATAGATTACATATTCAGGTAGCATTTAATTATTCATATAACACGAATTTTAAAAACATACATGCGCGTTAAAAATATACTTTGAATTTTTTCATGTATCATTTTTCAATAAGCTTGATTATATTAATTTCACGATGCGTAATAATTAGTAACGACTTAGGAAAAATAATAACAATGATAAACAGAACCTGCATAATTCTCATGTCTGACTATATTGAACCAGTATATAGATATCGAAATAAGTACCGACTAATCTGATTGCCCAATATTTGTTTTTCAGCGACTATTCCATATTATCTCGATAGGACAGAAATTTCACTTTTATTCTAAGACCTAAATATATTCTACCATGTTAAAGCTAAAGATTTACCACATCGAAAATTGTTTAAGCCCTAACTAGTAATTTGATTGTTCGCGTAGTTATTCGAAACATCTAAGTAACTTTTGGATGAATGTGCAATTAAAAAAAATAAAATACTCATTATCCATGGTATAACAATGATTGAAATGACAATTCCATGCACTACTGCAACTGCCTAGGCACAGGTATATTATTCTGTCTAAACAATTTCTAAATATAATTATTGTTTCTTTCGTTCAATGAGTTGATTCATAATTGTATTTAGGGCCATGACGTAGTATTATGCCTTAATTAAACTCCCAATATACTCGACGTTTAGTGACAAATATTATTGTTATCGTTGCTGTATTTTTATCTCCGTTAATGCTCATTATCGATCGTTCAGTTTCACTGGTCATGAGAATCATATAATATGGGATTTGGCAACGTTAAAAATATTATTTAATACAATAAGCACGGGGAAGCGATAGATAGTTATACTAATTCATGTGCGTAATTGAACCTACACCTTCACAAGCACGCATTCATCATCATTCTTGTAAAGGTATTTGTCGCATCACAGTTAGTTTTTCCATTTGTTATGAGAAGGTACATAAACGTTTTGAGGTGCAAGTACAGGATGATTCAAAACTAAATTAAGTAGAAAAGAAAAGTAAAAGTTAGAATAATAAGAATAATAATGAGAAAAAGAAAAGCAGTATGAAAACATAACGAGACAGAAGCCTGACTTAACGATAATCTTATCAAACACATACATAATAATAACTTGAGAAATGATACAGCCCGATCCAATAGATTATTTTATAAAATCCCATTTCTTACTTCGAGCAAACAATCAATTTGCAGATTAAACTTAATATTCTGTTTGTTGAGAAGACATTTGGCATATGTTACATAATTGTCTGTCTTTTAAACAGATGAAAAGTAATACGTGAAAAGAGACGGTGATACAGACAAACTGCTGTAACTGTACAGTCATACTCAAGATGAAGGACGAAAAGACAGCTTTAAAAAATTCATGCATTACCTCCAGCTATAGCCGCCGTTTTTGAACCAATTTTACTCTTTTTTCCAGCTGAAATCGGAATATTTTGTAAAATAAATGAATTGAAATTACGACACACAATATTCCCTCAATACAACCATAAAATCTATACTCACTTGGTAAACTAAATGGTGCTGATTCGAATGGATCCTCTGGTAACTCTCCGTACGTCATAACGAGACTTTCACGACTTTTCACTCCACTTATACTTGTATTACTTCCCCTTCTAATTTTGTCAAATTCAGCCCCAAAAATATGATCCTCCGTTAACTGACTAAATGGTTGAGCATCTTCGAACGGATTCCAAGCGGCTACATCCGCACTTAACGATCTTCCCTCCGAACCAATCACGCTTGAAAGTTCACCCTATAATGCGATAATAAAATATATTAAAGTACTTTCTTACGAAATATCGATTATGATAGATTGAATGTGACTCCCCAGTGCTGTGCGGTAAATGAAGATAAAAAAATTAAATTTTTCATGGTTTAATAGAAAATAAGTAGTTAGATAAACGTAAATTAAGTTTAATAATACTATATAATACAGATAGGAAATAGGAGACGGAAGAGAGTTTTCGAAATAAAAATAAAACGGTGCGCATCCAGTACTTACAACACGTACATGCGAGGCGCTGCTTCCTATGCAGGGCTTAACTTCAGTGGGTACTTCGGTAGGTGTGTTATCGTCTGTTCGTGGTTTTACAGAAGCCTCATATGGCGCTAAGAACTGCGTTGTCTCGTTCGCAAATGCTCTGCAGATATCGGATATTAGATCAGAAAGGGGTCAAGAAAATCAATCGTGAAATTTAAAAAAATTGAACATACTTGTTAAAAGCGCTTGTATCACTAACGTTTCTCCGGTGCCTTGATGAAGATAATGTTGGACTATCCGGAGGTGATGTACTAGAGCTTATATTTTGACTTAGACTTTCAGTTTTGTTGACTGGTTTTGGTAATGTTGGCGGGGCAATTGTGAGAGCTGTTTTGTTAGGCCCTGTGGAAATGGTCAATTTCGATGGTAATGATGTAACTGGCGAAAATTTCGTTGGCTGACCAGATGTGGTAGCAGCCGTAGTTGGCAGCTTTGGTAAGCCCTTAGCTGTTGGCGGTTTCGGAGCAACTGGTGGTGGGATTTTTGACGGTGGAGGCATTGTACGGCTATCATCTTTGAAAGGGTCGGGATATCCTACAAATATTTATCAAATCAGTTTACATTTAGATCCTCAGAAAATACACTCCTCAAAAAAATTAATGGAACGGTTATCATTTTCAAACTTGAATTTTCCTTTTTAAAATGATCATCTGTTTAATTCGATTCAATGATTTTCAATTGAGATACAGTCATTTGAAATAACGAGAATCACTTTAATTTTTTTGAGTAGTATACTTTAGAAAATTTAATCTCACCAGATGATGGAAATAACGCTTCCAAATTTTCATCTTCAACGTTTGCTGTAGGTTTCGTATCGTGCTGTTTCGTATCAAAATAATATGAATTTTTATCTTGAACTGTCACAGGCGACTGCTGTGACATAGGAGAATGACTTATCAAGGGGCTTTGCGATTGACCGTATTGCGACTGTTGACTCTGTGGTTGTCCAAACGATATACTTTGACCAGGTGTACAAACATGTGGCGATACCTGAGCGAAAGATGACTGTTGCGTATTCACTGGTAATGATTGAACATTTTGGCCCATAAATTGTGGTGTATTGATAGGAGTGATTTGTTGGTTGATTTGAACGTAGGAAACCGGATTTCCGGATGCATTTTGCGATTGCAACTGAGCTCCTTGTCCTGATATTTGACTAACTATCTGGCCACTTAAGCTTATTGGGCCTGTATTCACAGCTTGGCCCTTTGGTCTTTGTCTTGGTATTACAGAAGTACCTTCGACAGTTGCAACAGGAGCAGGCTTTGGTGTTTTAACAGATGCCGACCTTTTTATATTTTCAGACTCTAAAGATGGTGATGGTAATGATTCGATAGTTGGAGTTGGAACTTTCTATTATAATATGAAATTTGTTTATTTAACTTTGTATTTTATGGATGGTAATAAATCAACTTACATGTAAATTTTGCACTGGACACTCTTTGCCTTGAATTTGAAATGCAATTGCAGAAACTTGATATATATCAGGACGTAAATCAGGATCTGGTTCGAGCATATATCGAATGAGACAATGAAGAGCCTTACTATATCTGTAAATCGAAATTCCAATTAAGTATCAGAATTTCATGTTCGAGGTATATTAAAATTCATAGAACATACTTTGAATTATCAGGTATAGTAAAATTTCCTGACTGGATGGCCAATGTACTTTCGCCAAAAGGTAAAGTAAAAAAACAAAGTTTATACAACAAACATCCAAGTGCCTGTAAATGATTTATTACAACATAAGTTAGAAAATTTTGAATTGTTATAAAGTAAACTATAGAGATCAATTGGTACAAACCCATATATCTGCTTTCGTTGTAATTGGTTTTCCACAATACATGTCAACCATTTCGGGTGCTCTATAACTGAGTGTAGTATATCTTTGAATCTCTTCTTCTACTATCGAAGCACCATGAACACTAGGATTTAAAACTTTTCCTGTAGCTGATCCAAAATCGCATAATACGTAACTTCCAGAATCAGCATATAATATATTTTCAACCTATTTAACAGAAATTTTAACGCTAGATCATTTTTTAACATTTAAGAATATTTTAGAACACACCTTGAGGTCCCTGTGAATTATTGGAGTTTGACAGTGATGTAATCTCGATACAGCCTCGCAAACATCGCAAAATATTTGAAGAACTTCGGATTCTGTGAAACCAGTTTGTAACCTACAATAAAATAACAAAAGTAAAATTGAAGAATGTGTAAAAAGTGTTAATTGAACTATTACATTTTAATATACCAACCTATTATTCATCATTTGGAGAACTTGGGATTTACAATAAGGCATCAAGAGTAAAAGCTCGTGTACTCCCCCACCGGTATGAGTAATGCTACTATCTACATATCCTATGATATTTTTATGTCCACTCAAGTTGCTCTGTAATTTCCATATTATCATTTTAAATTGAGAATCACTTGAGACAAATAATATTAATTACTTTAGATAGCATAAAAACCAAAATTACTCACTGCAATTTGTATCTCTCGTTTACAAACATTGAGATCGTGTTCATTGTTGACGTACATACGTTTAAGCGCATATCGACCTCCTGATGATTTTACAAGAAATACAACGGCGAATCCTCCTATAAATAATAAATCTCATTTATATTCTACTCTACTGACATTGAATTTTATACAGCAATAAAAAGATTGATGCACTTTGATAACGCAATATAGAAGATTACTCTAATAGAATAATATCAAAATATCAAACAATTCAACTCAAACACTACAAATAAGTGAAGAGTTTCACTAGAAACTAAGCGAAAAGTTGATAATACACTTTCTAAAGTACCCAAGACTTTGAAATGCTCATTGATAAATATCGTTTGGCTGTCATCTCGCGATCTCAATTTTTCAATCGAAATATTGTTCGTGTCATTAGCAATTTCCATGATTAACGGACGAATGAAAATAAATCGACAATTAGCGGGCAACTCTTGAACATGGGGGACGGAGAAAAATTGACCGAAGAGGAAAAAAAAGTACGGGAGAGTACGAACGTACCTTCTGCCAGAATTTCCTCGACGGTGACCGTGTGACGTCCCACGACGAAGACCTTGCCGATGTAACTGTTGGGCTCCTTCGACGTGTTGTCGATCTTGGAAAATAGCTTCTTCATAATGGCACACGTCTCGGGCCCTACCAATAACGAGCTGACTTGACATAAGGCCTCTACGCCGCACTACCTACTTTAATATCCGCCGTGGCACGATTATACGCTGCGCGATAACACGCGCGATGTGCAAAACGCCTACTAGTTTTATCGGCGTCGCAACGTCTACGCCTTTTATCCCTTCGCGACGATGTTTTTCTCCCTCGTGGTGGCTCTCGGCAGCTCAGGACTTAACCAATGGAACTGCCCTCGCTCATGATAACAGTCAACCAGTATATCTCACCCAGCCGACATATTCGGGCAGCGCGTCTCACGCGCCTGCGCCGATCTGCAAAACCAACGTCGGAAACATATGTGCATAACTTCCGGTTTAATGTCAAAACTTTCTTTCTCCTCCAGTTGTAAATATTCCACCATCGAAGTTAATGTTAATTAAACTTTACTCAATTTATTTTATAAGTTAATTCCAAATTGATCGAATAATACTTATGGAAATTACGTGACGATATTCGAATGTAAACATTAATGAGAATGACCTTCGAATTGATCTACTTGCGAGGCAATGAGTAATGCAATTAGACATCGCATAATTTCTTGTTGAATAATGACTATTACGCACTAATAGCTGTATATGTTGAAAGTCGAACGTAATAGTCTGAAACGTACGAGATGTACTACTGTCAATCGAACGCAAAAATGGCGCCAATACTGGTCGGTAATGAAGGAATCCATTTTGTGGCGGTTCAACGCGATCAACTTGAACTGCGTAGTAGAATCAATTTTGACAAATTTGAGTAGAGAGTTTTCACACACACACAAACTTCTATTCGTAATTAGGTTATAAAAAAAGGAGAGTAAATAAATGCGTTTATTTTACTAACAAATATTTTATTTAACGGTAAAAAACAATCTGTAAATTTTTTAAATAACAATAATGCCACTTTTCTGAGCAAATGTAAAATGTGGTTCCCTGTTGTCACATCAAGATGTATACATTTTTTCGTTACCATTTTCATTTTTTTAAAACAATTCGTTTCGTATTCACTTATGGTGGTCTTTATTTAATCTCATTGATACACAACTACGTCTGATATATAAAATAAGCTCGTGAAAATCCGATTGCCAAATTAACAACAGCCGTTTCGACAGCATGGCAAAGAATAGCTTGGATGAAAGAACACAAATATAAATCTTCGCTAGATGCGGAACAAAATAAGATAAAGATTAAAATTTCATTAGAAATCATAAATATCGTGCAAAGGTCGAGGATTGAAGATTAAATAAAATTACCTATAATAACAATATCATTTACCTCTTACAAAGGATTCCCTATATGAGTAATGCTCGAATAACTGTGATTTTTACAATATAGTATATTAGGCACCGAAGGGAGTAAATGAGGAAATGTCTCATGTCAGATCACATGTCATATGCCTCGGTTTCGTCTCGGTTGACAATTTTACAAGTGATCTGAGAGTTTCCTATTTACTTCCCGAGGAGTGTATGCGATTAACACTGCACAAAACGAAAGTTGACGTGTTCGGCTCGGAGAGACGAAAAAAAAACTTTTCATAAATTAGAAATGCGTTTTCGTTATATTTCGGTCGAAAGTACGTACTTTCGGTTTTGACTTCAAAACAGGAAATCTAATATTTCCGCTCACCTACAGTTAATTGTAGCAGAAATAATCAGCTCGGACATCATGGCGCGCAGTGCAGAAATGTCAAACTTTTTGCCTAATGTAATGTAATATACTATTACTTGTAAGTTTCAGGTATTTTTTTTACTCAAATTAAATCTAAAATGTTTTACTACAACTTTAACAAAAATTAAAAATTACAATAACGAAGCTGAGATTTTTGTTAAATTCTTTGACTATTTTAACAATCTTTTAATTTCATTCATTATAAAATAAATTTAACAATTGTTTTATAATAATAAAATGAATACAGATTCGACATAAATCAAGCTATGAAAGATCAATTTTATATGAAAAATAATTTGTTAAAAGAATATATTGAGCTTGAAAAGTAAAAATCTAATACGCCACGGTACTGACATTTCGAGTAAATTTTTGTAAGTTAAATAAAATCTGTGACCGGCGATGTATATTACAATTTATTATGTTGGTTATAAAACACCATCTTTATTATGATAATTACTTTCGACCAGAAAAGAACCGTTAACACCAGATTTACGGAGTGAGCTAATTTGACTCATTTCCAGTTTTGTTAACACATATCTCATGCAAATATGTATCTTTTCTTCCCATTCAAAGTTAATGATTCATAACTACATTGGTTCCCAATTTATCCTTTCAAAGAAGATTTATAATTTCGTTATCGTTTTAAATTGAAACGTTCTTGTGAAAATAAAAGTGTCCGTAAATCTAGTGTTAAATAACGAATAAATTAGCGAACATTTAAAAACCACAGTTACCTAAAATCATCTTTATACTTGAAAAATATCTCTCAATTGTCCGCGTTCGTCTCACGCAGCACATAGTACACTATACAACGATAAGTTGGCATAGCATTATCATTCCCTGATAACTGATCGGCAAAAATATCGCGTGTGCCGATCGACACGAGTACGGATAATCGCGCCGTGTGACGCGAACACGGCTCGCGATTGCTCCGCAATTCCATTATTCTTACAACAAATTCTAAATAAATTATGACATCCCTTGACGCGCGTACGCGAGAAGCGGATGGTCTATCACGCAGGTCGTCTGTTTCTCCGTAACGTAGAATGGAAGGGCCGGCGACCAGAGCTTCGGGTTCAGCTCCATCGCGCAAGCACACTCCATGCTGAACACGAAGGCTGCAAACGCAATTAGCGATTACTTGATTTGCGCAAGGGCCACAGAGGAAAAAATATGGTCGCGAAAAATATATGGTCCTCGAATTGTCAGCAAAATACGAGTAATAATATTTTTACAATAATTTTAATTTTTGTATTAAAAAAAGTAGTTCTATGCAATATAAGAAGATCCCTAAATTGATTTTGTATAAATTGATGGTTCGTCCCATTCTTTCCTAACGTGTTCACCCGTAAACATGGTTTATTGCATTTTGTATGGTCTACTCGTTTTTCACCCTATCTCAATAATTATTCATTAAAAAAAAGTGTATTTTTTTGCGAAAAAAGTTTGTATCGTCTTGTAAGAGTTCGCAACAACGAACATTTGGGTATAAAATACCTCTTTTTGTCGTTATTAGTTTAAATGATATTGCGAGAAAGATGACATAATTGAAAAATTAAATAATTTGGAAATTATTGATTATATGAAAAGCTGGCTTATAAATGGACAATAAAATTTGTCGAAACACAAATTTTTATTCCAATTCCAACTTTCCGATTTTCAATAGAATACGAAATATTTGCAAAATGATGTTTGTAAATGAATTGCAAATGGAATGGAAATGATGGATATTCTTATATCGCGAAAGGACATCCCAGAAACTCGGGAATCTCTTTCGAAACTACATCCTAATTTTTCATTTTTTTGTTTCAGAAATTCTTATTCCATCGTTACCAGCATTGCTTGTGAGTTTCAATGTACCTTGGTCGTCGGCATCTGACCGTCACAATTTCATATTGCTTGGACAGCCGTGATTCATCCTGTATTCTACGTACAGCATTCCAGTATTGTGCCAGTAGTAGAGGGCTAATACGACCAGCGCATGCCACCATTGATGGGAAGAACCTACATAATCCACCCAGCCTGCAAAATTATATTTAGTTAATTTAATGCAAAGAAAAAAAATATAGTACCTGCGGGTAATAAGGCCTAGCTAAGCGGATTTTAAGATAAAAAGAAAAATAAGATGAATATTTACTACTTATCAATATAAATTTTTTGTATAGTTATCTTAGAATGAGTTGAGAACATCTATTT
>NCVS01000868.1:0-64315 GCA_003055095.1 Goniozus legneri
AACAAAAAATTGTCGTTCCACTGATAATTTGATTCTTCTCGGGATGAATTAACTCGATATTATTGTTCGGATTCGTATTGAAATTTCGAATAAATTGTATAAATAAAGCCATTCTTCCATTTGCGATTTCGTTGAAAACATGATATTGAAATTTCGAATAAATTGCATGAGTTAAGCGATTCTCCGATTTCAAATTAGGGTAAAGACATGAGGAATGTTTCTTCCTTTATCGATTGTTATTATTCAGTTTCGTGTTAAAATTCAGAAAAAATTGTATAAATAAAGCCATTCTCCAATTCGATATTACCCTAAGAAGATGAAAAACGTTTGCTTTTTTACTTATCGGTTCTTGATATTGAATAAACACATTCTTAGATATGTATCACTGATTAGGAACCAGGAAGGGGGCTGAAATCCGAAGGGGAAAGTTCTATTTTATATGCTCTATAATACTCTGTCTTTAAAAATAGTCCATCTTGTCTGGAAGTCATGCTGGACTCAAACACTGAGTTTACTGAAACCCCCAAAACACACCTCCGCTGTAAAAATCCTCGCCAAAGTAATTCTTTTGTTCCTTTCGTTTTCCCAGAAATTCGAGATGCGAAATAATTGAAATCAATTCTTTCGCCAAAGATTATTTTTCTCTAATACTCCTCCCTTCCCTCCCCCCTCCACTTTACCACTCGTGACCACATTGAAATTTATATTGATATATTATTTCTTCGATTTTTAGATATATTGACGTCGTTGCGAATATTTCATAGTGCTTGATGAATAGGACAACTTCAAAAAAATATTGAGAAAACATCCAGAGTCGTAGTGTATCTTAGCAATTTTTTTGATTGTTAGTACAGATCTTAAAAAGGACTCATAATATTTTTGAAATGCTCCGCTAATAACCTGTTATAATACAGGTAAGAACGTCTTTGGCGGGCCCCTTTTAATTACCCACATCCCCCCATCCCCCATCCTTTTTTTTGCAAAAAAAAAAAATGATACGAACAAGAAATTTATTTACTATGAACATTTTCAATGATTTTATTTACATTATTTATAATTATTTACAAATAAAAATAAGATGAAGAAAAATTATAAAAAAAATCAAAATAAAAAAATAAATAATATAATTGTAACTAGTTGTAAATAATGTAAATAAAATCATCGAAAATGTTCATAGTAAGTAAATTTCTTGTTCATATCTATTTTTTTCTTGCGAAAAAAGGATAGAAAATTATTATTATTATCATTATTATTTATTGCAAAATATAATTTTTTTAAGCGTTCCAGTTGCGCGGCATCAGGACCAATTTTTTGGGGTCAATAACATAGGGGGTGCACTCATTTTTGAGTGCCTGGCGCGCGCTCGTGATTTGCCAAAATTCCAAATGTTCACCCTTATATCTCGTAAACGGGGCGTTGGAGGAAAAAAAATGCAAGAGGGCATTTCGTCTTAGAATTCGATGTTCTATCTAATGTTTGAATATTTGACGGTCGTTACATAACACCCTGTATACATATATGTATACGCCGTATAAAAAACATATATTTCACATATGTGGAAAATATAAAAAATATACGGCGTATATTATTAAATATATTTTATCTTATATTCTTTTCCGTACGGGCAGTTTGATGCCAGTCGTACACCGATTACTACAAATGTATCCCGCTTTAAAAACTTACTTTTTGTCGAAAGAAAAATCACCTGCACTTCTCCAATCATTTTTTGAAAATGACTTCAGCGAATGTTACCTATTTTTTGTTCATTCGCTGATATCCTTATTTCATGACAATGTGAAACAACTGGAGAAAGAAAATAATAGTATTGTAGGAATCTTAAATATTATTGATAAAGTACTTCAAGGTCTAAACGACAGAATTGCAACAAAATTTTTAACACTAAGTGTGAAAAACATTTTGGCAAAATTGCGAAACGACGGAAAAGTAAGAGAATGTGAAGATTTTCAACGACGAGAACTCTGATAGTCTGCGAAGAAACCAGAGATTGTCTACAGAAGTGGACTGAATTACTATCAGAATTTCGGGTAATTGTACATTTTGGTGTTAAAATTATGCATTTTTATATAAGGTTTTCTTAAATTCGAAAATTTTGAGGTTTTTCAATGGATAAATTTCCAACGCCACGTTCCATTTATTTTCGACTGCATCGAAGAATCTGTAAACTATATACAGAAATGGAACGTAGACTTTGAAGAGACAAAACTCTTCGATCAAACAATGAATCTTGTGAGATTTATAAAAAAGAAGCAGGAAAATGGAGACGAAGAAGTCTTCAAGAAAAGTTGCAACGATAAAATGTGCGATTTTTTATCGGCAAACACTAACGTAGAAGCATATTCTGAAATTTTAAAAATACTTAATTTCTTTTTTGCAATTCCTGGCCATAATGCGAATTGCGAAAGTGTGTTCTCTTTAATAAAATCGCAGTGGACAGATGAGAGAAATAAGCTATCTGTGCAAACGGTACGCAATATTGTTAATATAAAATTTAACTTCAAATCTTATAGTTGTCAACAATTTCATAAATATTTACTGCGACCAGAAAACGCTTCTTTAATTAAGAAAATCGGGAGTTCGCTGAAATATTCATTTGTAGAAAACCCAGACGATAGCGAGTAGATTGTCCCTTATTATTTTCTTGGAAGAACTACTTCTAAACTGTTGTAAATTGTTGAAACTGTTGTAATCTATTATATTATATTATATCTTTCTATGTACCATGTAATAGAAATCATGTTTAATATATTTCACGTTTAATACCCAACATGGAGTCGTACAATCTTGTCACACCCTCATACTAATTCGGTTAATACGTTGTTTCGATTAATACGAGCTACAATTAAGATTTTGTTCCCTAAAAAAAAAAGGGTCATCAAAAAAGTTTGTCCTCTTTTTTCACGCGGCAGATTTGGTCACCCTAAGTAATATAAGTAATAATCAGTAGATCGAAATCAACTTTTTAACTTGTATATTAATTACTTTTTGTAGTTTAACCCTTTCACGACCAAGGGAAATATTTTTCCCATCTTCAAGAATCGTTATTTCTTGTTTAATTATTATTAAATCAATATTTTTTTTACTGAATGTCATAGTGAAACGTGTGTCCAAGGTAGCAAATGTGTTTCTGAAGGAATGAAAAAAAAATAACTGTCCTACTGTCTTTTTTTTATTAAAAAAAAAATTCTCATATCTTCTCATTTTACACCCTCAATAGCTAAAATATTGTATTGGATTGGCATATCTAGTCTTGGAAACCTTAAAGGGCTAAAAGGTCCTGAAAGGGCTAAAAGAATTGATATTGAATAAGTGGTTACACATTCATTGTTACCGTGTATTTTGATGCAATATCGGTTTTTGTGGAATGGCCATTCAAGTAACGCTCGTTAACGATTCGAATCGATGAACGAGGGAGTGCAGGTGAATTCCACCTCGTTCCAGTTCTTAGGCTTGCGAACGACCCAGTTAGGACCGTTTATTCTTCGACGAGAGATACGGAGGGAGGGTAGGAGGGAGAGAAAATGAAGAGACGCATCGATACCGGGAAAACTAACGGCATTGTGCATCTCGCGTTCGAGAGAGTTACATCCCGTTACGGTGATCGTTGTCGCGGGTATTTTCGCGAACAATGAGGACTCTTCTCCCCCCTCTCCTTCATCTCTATATCTAGATTTTTATCTTCATCGACAAAGAAACGACGTGCATTATCTTACCCCGAGTTAATTAATTATCTTAATGTCTTTGCGCGAAAAGACTGAAAATGAGTTATATATGTATAGGGTAGATGTACCATTTGTGGCCACTTTAAGAAAAAAAATCAATTAATCAATTCTTGAATATGTTAGTAGTCGAATTATTACATGTATAAACCTTCAGAACTCTTTTTATTGTAAAATAAGAGTTAAATTGTACTGTAATGCCTGCTGTACCAGTAGTGGCCATAGCTCCATTTTCGATAAATTTTCAAGTGATCTACATAATAAATGAGTAGAGCATTTCAAAGATACTATAAATGTCACACACAAATTTCAACAGTTATCAGTGACTTACTTATAGAGCCTTTTTTAAGATTTTTACTAACAATAAAAAAAATTGCTCCGATACACTACGACTCTGGTTGTTTTTTTTATATATTTTTTGGAAGTATACCTACTTAACATGCATAATAAAATATTCACAATGACGTCAACATATCTACAAATCGTAGAAATAAACTAAATCATGTTATAGTAAGAATCAAATACTAAATATATCAATATGAATCTCAAAGTGGCCACGAGTAGTACAGTGGCCACAAATGGTACATCTACCCTAGGCCAAGACGATTTAATTATCGTGATTGTGTTTCTTACCAGGATAATAGAGTTCCATGTCGATTCCTTTAATGTTAATATCGAAATGGTTTGAGATTAGTTTAGCACTCTTCGAAAATAAAAATTCATATGCAGAAACTGATAACAGTTTTTTCGTCTGCTTTGATTAATATTTTTTCGAATTAAGAACATTTTGAACAATTTATTTATTTAATAAAAAATATAGGAAAAAAATTGTTCGAGGAAACTAAGAGAACTTTATTTATTAGAAATAACTTTATTATTATCATTGTTACATTATTTTTTTGTTGTTTCGAAAACAATGACTTGAAAACAGTAATTAATTTAAATTTAAAAAATTTTCTGAATTTTGTTCACAATATCTTGCTATTATTATTATTATTCTATCTAATTGTCTCGATAATATTATCAATTCATGCAATTTTACTTATGTATGAAATAGTGTTCATGGCACACGATTTTTGCTTTGTTTCTTAACATTCAGATCCATTTCACATTACATTACATAACATTTCCTTTTTTCTCATATTACAGTTCTAAAAAGTTGCTAAATACAACCAAATATTATTATTCAATAATATTTCCTTGTTGAATATCATGAAAATTTTTATCATGATGTGAAATAGAATAAATAATAAAACTCGTAATAATCAAATAATTACGTTTTTCAACTAACACGATATGAATCTTTCTCAAAAATTCAAACTTTACAGCTAATGTAATGGGAGCTAAATTTAAGAAAAGTTTTTCTTTATCTGGTGAATTAATACTCGGCTTGCGTATCTATCGAAAGAAGGAAGAAAAGCTTCGGATTATTCGTACAGTACCTCATGGTTCATAATCAAATTGAAAAGTTTTTTCAATTAAATAAAAAGTTTAATCATTCAAATTAATAATTTCAATTTTCATGATACATAAGATTACTTACCACAGCCATATTTATGCTTTCCTTACTCTCTTTTGTGAGAGAGAAATGAATTGTTAGTAGATTTATAACTATGGCATTAGTAACGTTTTTAAACTCAAGTCTTATACTAAGTCTCTCGTGGTAAGTACCTGAGATTACTCTTTAACACATTCATCCGTTTATTCATTTATTGATAATAATGAACGACTATCTTTTGACTCGAGTGTTTTTTCGCACTTTAGAAAATTTAAAGGAAAAACTATTGACAGGCACTTCAAATCCTAACAACAGTACTTTCTTTCGATCAAATGAGAGTATGGCAGTAATTTCGTTACTCTCAAAAATGCTGATTTCATTTTGAAAAAACAAAGTGAAACAGAATGAAAAATAAACTAAATTGAGCCAGAGAAATACTACAATCGTTCGATTTTCCTAGTTTCCATTTGTACGATTACTCTTTTAAATTTTCAATGTTTTAATTCATTAATTTTATTCATCAACAGAATAAACTTATCATAATAAATTAGTATTATTTTAATATTTGTTAGTTTTGTCTTCCATTTGTATTTTTTATGTAATAAATCAGTTATATAAGTAATAATAACAATATAACAATAATATAATAACAATATAATTGTTTTAAATTGATTTCAATAATTAAAAATAACTTGAACTTAAAAAAGTATCACACGAGGCCCACGCCGTTTGGCTGCGGCTAATTTTTCATTAAAATTTATTATTTTATATATTTAAATTAATTTATTCTTCCTATTTATTATTTCATTACTTTTATTTGTTAAAATTTTATTATTTGAAAAAAAAATCTGTTTAACAAACTGAAACAAATAGAAAATTCATCTACTTGGCTGCAAGCAGCTCACCCAATTTATTTTTATCATATGTGTCAGTGTGAATTGTTCTATTCGCGAACTAAGTGATAATTTATCAACGGTTAATTACCAACTGTAAAAACCCTCGCCAAAGTGTTAAACCTCACTGCCTTTCAAAACGCAGCTTCACTTTATATTGGTCTGTGAATTTGCAATTCTAATTACCAATATTTAATAATTTTGTTAACGTTGTCAAACAATCTAAAAATATTCCAGAACGTATCATTTTAAATAGCACGTTTTTCCCCCAAACGTGATGTTACTGTAGAGTTCTTAATATTTATCAATGAAAATGTTATTATAGGGTAGATGTACCATTTGTAGCCACTGTACCACTTGTGGCCACTTTGAAATTCATATTGATATATTTAGCATTTGATTCTCACTATAACACGATTTAGTTTATTTCTACGATTTTTAAATATGTTGACGTCATTGTGAATATTTCATTATGCTTGTTAAGTAGGTATACTTGCAAAAAATATTAAAAAAACAACCAGAGTCGTAGTGTATTTGAGCAATTAATTTTATTGTTAGTAAAAGTCTGAAAAAAGACTCTGTAAGTAAGTCACTAATAATTATCGACAATCAATCGTGTCATCAACATTCATAGTATTTTTTAAATGCTTCACTAATTTATTATTTAGATCACTTGAAAATTTATCAAAAATGGTGCTATGGTCACTACTGGTACAACAGGCATTACAGTACAATTCAATTCTTTTTTTTTTACAATAAAGAGAGTCTTTAAGAGGTTTGTACATATAATAATTCGACTACTAATACATCCAAGAATTGATTAATTGATTTTCCTTCATTAAATATCATGATTAAATTGATTTAACTTTTGATCAAAGATACGAAATTTCTTAAAGTGGCCACAAATGGTGCATCTACCCTATAGCTCACTACTAACTGGCTGAAAATTAAAACTTTCAACCTCAAAAATATCAACGATAATTAACGACTTTTTCACACAGAAATATCGATATAAATATATTATTAACTCAGCCCAACTTCACGAGCGGTTTAGAGTTTTGAAATCCTATCATAATTTTATATCACCTTGTACACTGAAGAAATAGTAAAATTTTATGAACAGAAGTTGCTCTGAATGAAAAGTCAATTTTCGACGATGAAATTTTAACGGAACCAGTGAATCATACATTCGCTCAATTTGAAGTGACGTCTCTGATTAGCTATCGATGAATGGCTATAGCTCGGTAACTCGGATGTCAAAATGATAGATTTCAAGATATTGAACATTATAGACGAGGTCGAATTGACCGAGGCATCGAGGCAAATGTGTACGATTGAATTGTTCGTGGTCCCTCAACGGTAGCCCCATGAGCGCGTAAATATCGACTATCCCGACGCGTCCCAGACGGTTAAATTGAAGCCACGACTTTACACATCAAATTCAATTTCTTGGCTTCTCAGGAAATGCCATTAACTGAAAATTAATTGTTTTATCAAAAACAAATAATAATATAATAATATTTATTGTTTGTTTTTGTATTGTTATGTCTTATTTATTGTTTTATCGTTAAATTTTTTCAATAACGTGTGCAATAATATACCTACAAACCGAAATATTGAGGGAACGCTCGTTATTATAAAACTGATATAATTTGAGTAAAAATAATTTAATCTAATCGAGCCAGTGATAATTTCAAAGGAAATAAAAGTTTAAAACAATTTGATTTAATTATTCTTAGTCGAGGTAGAGGAAACCGGGGATGGTAGACTAATTTTTCACTTTAGAGTTGATATTTAAAAAATTCAAACATATAAAAATGAAAAAAGTAACTCAAATTATAAAGTATATATTCTTCAAGAGTTAAGAAAATTGTTGTTCACATATCTCATTATTTTGTACAGGATTTAACCGTTTCTCGATCAGATCATACCATTAATCTATCTACCCCACGGTTGAGATAGGTTGACCAGATAGCTGGATTAGGAAAATTATACGGCTTAAGTTAGTGTTAATAAGGAATTTGATTGAAAAACTGATCAGAAGATGAAATAAATATAATTATTTGTTAAAAATAATGCTGTGGCAAGTTCTTTTTTAAACATGTTTTGGAATGTCAGCTCGGTTCATTTTTCTCTAGTACGTCCTCATAACTCTGCAGAGAAAGACTAGATAGGATTTATAGTCAACAATTTTGTGGGGGTTAACTGACTAGTTAGTCAACCTGCCCCAAAAATAATTACTAATCAACTAGCCACTTTTTACTTTATTCTTATGCATATCTGAAACAAGTACTACGATTTGTGAAAATAAAAGTAATCTACGTAAATAGGATTCTCGGCCTAAACATATGTGAGCTAACCCCTTAAATACAAGTTTAAAAAAAATATAAAAATAAATGAATTAAAAATAAGATAATAACAAGAAATTAAATAACTGAATCAAAAAATTAGAATACAAAAATATGACGACTCTCACTCGTCAAAGTATGGCAAGTGGTTAATACAATATGACTAAAACAATTTGCACAAATCAAAGTAAAATTCGTGGGAAACGAAAAAATGATTTATTCGTGTCAAAATTGAATATTTTACAACAACTCGTCAACCACAAGCCTGAATTACACCACACTTCGTACAGTTAAATGAGGTGCTGTGAACGATGTTTATACATAATTTCAGAAATAAAATTTTGACCTAGTCAAATTCACTGCTCAAAAAAAAAATACTGTAAATAAACTTTATTATATCGATTATGCCAAACAATCAATTAGTCAACTAATTACTTAGTTAATTTTAACTGAAGTGTCTCAGTGAGAGCTGTTACAAGAAATAGCTATAATATTAATACGTATTTCTACTATTCTATGATCGAAACATTTTCATCATTCTAGTTATCCTGATATTAACAAACAAAATCATTATATAATAATAGTATTTAGTAATATAAATATATTTTCTAACCGAAAACTGAAAATTTGGATTAAATTGTCAAATTATAGCGATAATTTTTCCTATGTACAAAGATTTATTATTAAATAGTACATACGATTAACCCATCAAGTCATTAACGCCCAAGAGTACAGGAATTTGTCTTCTTTTTCGACGAATGATTTCTTATGAAATGCAACATGGAATTTTTTGCCAAGTCTTATTTCTATATTTTCGAGAGTGCTCTTCAAGATTTTGGTTTGAGAATTGCGATATCTTTACTTAGGAAGCCAGTATAATGCTATTTTGGAAGAAGATTCTTTATTTCTCTATTTTATCATTTTTTTTTTTTGGAAGGGAAAAAACATCAAGATCCAGTTGGGAATATGGTCATGGGTGATCGCAATACTTGAAGAACGAGGAACAATTTTTTCATATAAGAAATATTCACTATAATTTTATCAAAATCACGGAAATATGGATTCTTTTTCTTAATTTTCGATTCGAAATGTATACCAAGCAATATTTTCATCTCTCTAATGTAATTTCCAAATGAATAATTCTTTATAATTCATCAAATTTCATAATTTTGAAAAACGTGAGTCCAATGTAGTTGACACGATTCAAAAATTTTTGGTTGATTTCTGCAAATCACTATATTTAGTATATTCAACAAAATCCGTGAATATTTCAATTACTTGTTGTTTAATATAATTATTCGTATTATTATATGTAGATAAGTTATGTTGGAACAGTAATGTTTTTTCTGGCATAATTATTCACGTGGAAATTACTTTAGAGAAGCGAAAATATTGCTCGATATACATTTTGAATCGAAAATTAGGAAAAATCCATACTTTCGTGTTCTTGATACCCGTGTGATATTTTATGCAGATTATTTGAAAATATCTATGTAACATTACAAAATATTTTTGTCATACATAAATGCAAATAATTCGATTTGTACAATGGTAATCTGAGTACTGAGATTTCTAATTTTAATTATTCATTTTTTCTCATTATTCAGTTTATTGGTTTCAAATTTATCAATGTAGAATCTATTATTCTCTTAAGATAAATTTTTTTGTTACATAAAATATTTAACAGAACTAGAAATATGAAATGAATTAAAATTCGAATACATGAATTGGGAAACTATCTACATAATGTAAAACAATAGCCAAGAAATTTTTAATAATTATATTTTTTATTATATCGGTATAAAATTTATCAGTGTAAAATTTATTTATCATAACAGAAATTTTTTTATTGCATAAAATATTGAATAGGATTAAGAAGAATGTACACTGAAAACAGAAATTAGTTGAATGTACTTGATATTTATTTGCATACGTTCAAATAAATATCAAGTAAATTTAACCGAGTATTTGTTTGAATTAAAGATACTAGTTTTATTTTAAACAATATTCCTTAATTCCAAGCAATTGTTCATTTTATCGAACAAAATATTTTTTTCTATATTTTGAAACAAATATTTAGTACATTCAATTAATTCTTGTTTTCAGTGTAAGAAATGACTTAGAAGAATATACAAATTACAAACTCATAACGTAAAATAGTAGTCGAGAAGAGTGAATAAATAAACACACTACTATCCATATATCCATCTGCCTATCTATGTAAGAAGTACTTGTGTATGTAGTGTTGTGAGTCGTTCGTCTTATTTTGGATATCCTCCGCCGCCTTCTCGGCAAAGCCGATCGTATTAAATCGTTCGATCCGAAATAAAAATCAATTTCAGCGGCATATCTTATTTTTTTACTTCACCGTTGATCACGTAAAATAATTTTTCATTTATTTTATGAGTTACGCAGAATCTGTCAGTTGGTGTGTAAACACTGTCAGCCTTGAAATGTAAACGGTCTCCGTAGTTTGTGATTGTTCGTTTTGACGGTACAAATCGCTCACCAGTCGGCAACTTATCGATTTGATCGATTCATCGATCTGTCAACGTTACTGCTACTTATTAATCGAGCTGTGCGATGACGTGTTGTGCTCGCTGTGGCGAGCAAATTGCTACGCCGGACAACCCTTGCCCGCGCTGCGGTGCTTCTTTTGTTCAAAATTATATGAACAATGGAATGTATTGGTAGGAATACTATAATATTGAAAAAAAATTCTAGATGTACCGTTTATGGCCACTTTAAACGATTTTTTTTTTTGCTATGATCATGAATTAAATTTAATTATACACTGAGAAGATATTAAAAAACGAGCAGAAAATACAAATAAATAGAAAAAGAAAGAATAATAATTCTTACTATTTCATAGGTAATTATGTATAATATTTTACTTATTATATTATTTGAAACTCAAACACTCTATATATAATAATAGTACTTAATATAAATGTTTTTTTGTCAAATTATTTTATTTTTTTTTTCATGCGTAGAGACTTGTGAAATAGTTAATACGATTACTTTAAAGTGTCAAAAAGTTAGTAATAATTACTGTTCATTAGTAACATCACTGGAGTGATTATTCTTACTGTGAAATATAATTATTGATTCTAATGTGAACAATAGTTGAAACGCCATAATTTTGGTTATTAATTATTGATAGTAAAATTATTGTTATTACATTCTTTTTTTTATCATTAGTTCCTAGAACATGTTAATTTTCTATCTCTTGATAGTTAGACAGTCCTTTTGCTAATAAAAATAGTAAAAATAGTAAATTTTACTAAACATTTCTTTGAGTGTTTTCTGAATTGTACTTATGTTAAGCATTTAAAAAATGTAACGATTTTCAATGAATATCAGTGATTTACTTATCAATCTTTTCTAAGATTCTCACAAATAACAATATAAATTAGTCTAATACATCATGACTTTGAATGTTCTTTCAATAATTATTAAAACTATAGGTACTCTTAACAAGTGCAGTATTCATGACGATGTCAACATATTTGAGTACCCCAGAAATAAATTAAATCACATTTAGTATGAATAAAATATTTAATATATCAATATGAACCTCCAAGTAGCCATAGTACAGTGGTCACAAACAGTACATCTGCCTATTACGAGTCAAATCTTTTACTAAATAGCATCTTTCTGTGAATTCAATTGTAAAATAAATATTCTGCAATGTTTTTCTAAGAAAATGGTACTACTTGTAATTATTATTACGTACCACTCTGAGTGTTTCAATTATCGACATAATTTTCTAAATGAAATAAAAATTAATAAAAATAAAACATGGACTTATAACAAATTAGGTCGAAAAACTTTGCAGTATAGATTCCATGATAAATATTTAACTATTATTCGAGAACGTACTCGTTCAAGTAATAATTTACCAATTGAATTTCAAATGCTAATGAAAAAAAAATACTATATCTGGGTGAACGACTAAAATGAAAAAAACTTTTCCCTTAATAAAACCATTACCATCAAAATATTTCGTATAATCAATAATAAGAATTAATCAATAAATATTTATCAAACCAGTTTTAATTCATGATCGAAAGATAGATTTAATCGTTGAAAGATATTTACGTCATGCAATAAAGTTTCAACTTATACTGTTAAAAAAAATTTTTTCTCTGTATATCGTCCATTTTTAGGCCTCGAAGAAGCTCACTTCCTCAGAAGGAACAACAAACATTTTCTGGTGATCCATCGAATCCATCTTGGAGACATCATGCGCCGAATCAAACTCAGAGTCAAGAATCAAATCATCAAACATTTTCTGGTGATCCGTCGAATCCATCTTGGAGACATCATACACCAAACCCAACTCAGAATCCAAATATGAATCATCAACCATTTTATAATAATCCACAAAACTCATCCTGGACGCCCCATGTAACTCAGAATCCAAATATGAATCATCAAACATTTTATGGTGGTCCTCCAAACTCATCCTGGATACCCCGTTGGCCAAACCCAAATCAGAATCCAAATATGAATCATCAAACATTTTATAATAACCCACAAAACTCGTCCTGGACTCCCCACATGCTAAATTCAACTCAGAATCCAAATACAAATCAAGCATTTTATGGTGGTCCTCCAAACTCATTCTGGATACTTCGTTTGCCAAACCCGAATCAGAATCCAAATACGAATCATCAAACATTTCATGGTGGTCCTCCTGACTCATCTTGGAGACCTCGTTCGCCGAATCCAACTCAGAATCAAAAACCAAATTATAAAACATTATGTAGTGGTCCACCAAACTCATCCTGGAAACCTCGTTCGCCTAATCCACCTCGAACTCCAGAAACGAGTCATCAAACATTATCTAGTAGTCCATCGAACTCATCCTTGAAACCTCGTTCTCCTAATCCATCTCAGACTCCAGAAAAAAATCATCAATCATCTAGTGGTGCATCAAACTCATCCTTCAAACCTCGTTCACTGAATCCAGCTCGGACTCCAGAAAAGAATCATCAAACATTGTCTAGGAGTCCATCGAACTCATCCTTGAAACCTCGTTCGCCTAATCCACCTAGGACTCCAGAAACGAATCGTCAAACATTATCTACTGGTGCACCAAACTCATCCTTGAAACCTCGTTCACCAAATTCAACTCGGACTCCGGAAAAAAATCATCAATCATCTAGTGGTGCATCAAACTCATCCTTCAAACCTCGTTCACCAAATCCAACTCGGACTCCGGAAAAGAATCATCAAACATTGTCTAGGAGTCCATCAAACTCATCCTTGAAACCTCGTTCGCCTAATCCACCTAGGACTCCAGAAACGAATCGTCAAACATTATCTACTGGTGCACCAAACTCATCCTTGAAACCTTGTTCACCGAATCTACCTCGGACTCCAGAAACGAATCGTCAAACATTATCTAGTAGTGCACCAAACTTATCCTTCAAACCTCGTTCACCAAATCCAACTCGGACTCCAGAAAACAATCATCAATCATCTAGTGGTGCATCAAACTCATCCTTCAAACCCCGTTCACTAAATCTAACTCGGACTCCAGAAAAGAATCATCAAACATTATTTAGTGCTCTACCAAACTCATCCAAACGTTATGTGTCAAAATCAACTCAAACTTCAAAAACAAACGGCCAAACACTTTCTAGTGATCGACCAACCTCATCCCGGAAATATTATGTGACAAGTTCAACTCAGACTGGAGAAACAAATGGTCAAACATTTTCTGATTGTCCATCGACTTCATCCGAGGTACATCAAACACCATATCCAGTTCAAACTCCAGAAACAAATCATCAACCCTTGGAAGGTGCTCCATTGATGATTGGATGGCCGGATGGTTTACCGACTTCACCCTGGATGCCTTATACACCAATGATGCCTTATGGACCAATGATGCCCCCTACACCAATGATGCCTCCAAATACAAATATGTATTACAAAACTTTACCTGGTTCGGTTCTAAATGCAAATTTTCAATTGTGCTCCAATGATTCATACTGGGTACCTAATGGGCCAATGCCGCCTGCATTTGCAGAAGCGAATTATCAAACCTTTCCTGGTGGTCCTCAAAATATGTACTGGGGACCTCAAACCCCAATTACGAATTATGAACCTGCTCCTAATGATCTACCGATTCCTTATATGAAAAATCAATCATCTGTGGAATCTCATACTACAACTCAAACTCAAGATTCCGAAAAGAAGTCCTCATCTCCTTCTGGTGAATCATCATCTCCTTCCTCCAAGCCTAAAGCTCCAAGTCCCAGTAAGTTGCCCGATGAGACACGTGATACGGATGACGTCACGTCACTCTGCAAGCGTTTCGATACCTGTATGATGGATGAACTACCATTCAAAGACTGTAATATAAGTTCCTCTAGAAAGCAGAGTGTTAATGGCGTATGTAAGACTGAACAAGACCTAAATGAAGCTAAACCAGAACCAGGTGAAGCTAGTCAAGACCTAGATGAAGCTAAACCAGAACCAGGTGAAGCTAGACAAGACCTAGATGAAGCTAGAAAAAACCTCAACGAAGTTAAACAAATTCGAGTGCAAGCTACCGATGAGGGTAAACAGGACCAAGCCAGAGCTTTGGATAAAAGTGGACGAGACAAAGGCGAGGTGAAATATGAGGAATATCTTGGATGCGTACCTACGGAATTTATTGACGATAGTATTTGTCGTGGTCGACAAGTACCATATTGTAAGGTGATCATGACGGGAATTCCCGTTGAGTACTCAAATGACCCACTAAAAGCTGTGGAGATAATTTTCAAAGCCATAGGTGTACAAGGCGTGTACGATAATATATTATACGTTCGTTCTCTTCCATTTGCACCAGGACTCCAGGCCTACTACGACGCATACGGCCCACGCGTCTCCATCGCCGTTAATTTCGACTCTAAATATTCTCGGGAGGTGCTTATGTCACGCAAACGGCAATTGGGGGTTCTTCACGCTGCTTGGGTTTTTGGCGAGCAAGTTGGCCCTGGCTCGATCTACATAAACGAATATTTGGAGCCAACTATGTACGACCTTCTACGTAGAACGCGAGCGGTCAGCAAAGCGCATAACTGGGCCGTCTGGGTGCGCTGGGGAAGTATCTACGTGCGCGTCGCCCATGGGAAACCACCTCTGCGAATAGACACTGATCAGGACCTCGTTGACCTCGTTGACGGAAACTGGAAGCATCTAGAAAGAGACTAATGGTGACATTACGCCACTCTTCATTTTCAATTTCAATTTGTTAAAATTGAACTGATTTCTTTAATAAACTGACTGTGTGGTTAATGAATCATTGCAATAATGAATATTGATAAATTTTTCAATTTAATTTCTTAATTCACTGAAAGTATTTTTGACAGTTCTATTGGTTTCAATATTTTTCTGTTACAATAATATTAAATTTGTTAATATCAAACTGATTTTTTTGTTGATATTAGCATGCGATTCATAAATCATTACAATAACGAATATTAATAAATCATTCAATTTAAGTTTTCAATTTACTGAAAGTGTTATTCACAATTTTACTAGTTTCAAAAATGTTTCATGAACTGATAAATTTGTTGAAATTGAACAGCTTTTTTAATAATTAATGAAATTCATTAATTACATTACTATGTACTTAATACATTACTACATTAATACATTTCTATGTAATTAATGAATCATTGCGATGACGAATATTAATGACTTTTTTAACTCGTTGAAAGTATTTTTGACAATTTCACTAGTTTTGAAATTGTTCTATAAAATAGTAAAGTTAAATTTGAAAATGTGAAGACTATATAAGTGAATTTTTTTAATACGATACATAGATACGACTAATACAATTTGACTAATGTTGATTTATAGATTAAATGAATAATTTTGTTAATTTTTAATCACATTTATTCGATATTTTTCACTGATCTTGTCAATATCTTTTCATTGACTTGCATTATTATAACAAAAGTTATTACATAAATGTACTTCGTAGATCAATTTCAGAAGGTGTAATTCATATTTTTGAAACTCAGGGTATATTAAAGTATTACTTGTATATTTACCTATAAAACACACTATTGTCATATTGAAGTATTCAAAATGGAAAAATAGTTTGAGGAAAAATAAGAAAGCAATACGACAAAGGGAAGAAATAGCATTCCAAAGAAATGCGCAAAAAATTTTCCGTATGAAAAAGTGAAAATTTACGATGCTTTTATTAGATGTTAAAAAATGCGATAAAGTAAAGAAGCTTTGAGTGACTGTCAAATCGATGTTTTAAAGATGAACTAGCTGAGCAAATAGAAAATTATACATTTCAAGGTAATAATCAAGGAAATTGAATCCATCAAAATTTCCTTTTCAAACTTCTCATGGAAGAACTACAATAAAATAAAATTATTTTATTATTACCAATTAGTATTTTCGTTTTTTTCCTCTTAATCAATTTTCTTAAAATTCAATCACTTGAGAATACGTTCTCTGAAACATCGCTGTTATGTGCAGCTTTTCTTTCATTGCATTTCAAAAATAATTAAAATAAGAAACAACAAAGCAATTACAATGAAAATAAATTTTTGTTGGTGCTACATAATATTCAATTGAAAATATAGGAATGAATTTTTTGTTCAACGGAGTGAATTATTACCTAGGACGAAGTAATATTATTCAGAATAAAACTAACATTTTTAACTCCAACAAATATTTTGTTTAACGCTTTTGATATTTAATTGAACGTATGCAATTAAAGATTACATGTGTTCAACAATTTTTATTTTCAATGTTCGGATAAATCGTTCTCTTAACGACAATTCTGTCAAATTTTCGAAAATGAGGTCCAGATCTTCGTTAACGTTTTGTAGGAAGGGTAATTGATCAATCTTGTTCGAGATTTACGCCAGCCTTCTCTCCCGTTTAGAAGAGGGAAGTAAATTTTTCGCGTGGGTTGCTTATTAGATTGCGAAGCCTAGTTACGTTGCTTTCACGCAGTTTTGTTCATCACCGCTCGTTGCACGTGTAATTGTCTCTGCGCTAACCAATTTGAACTCACCACGTTTTTCATCGTCTGAATAGGATGCATAATTCGCGAAATCATTTTCGAATTCGGAGCACGCTGAAAGTTACCGGCGCTCTCGTTAAATATTCCTCGAAGTTTACAAAAATTTACGATTTCGGTGTCTTCGAATGATCTTTTTTCGGTGAAACTTAAAATTGAATTTTCGTCGAACAAGAGATTCGATCACCGGCGGATCCTTTCAAGGCTCCTTAAAAAGTCGTAAAACGGAGAATTTCGAGAAGAAACGATCCAGTTCGCTACTTCGGAGTCATATCATTCGATTTCCGTAATAAAAACCAGAGCCTCGTGAAATTTTAACGAAAACTCTTCAACGATCGCACCACCTGCAGCTCATCCTGCTGTACATTTTATGAGAACACTTTTGTGTAACAACTTACCCTTCGCTATTAAAACTAGATCAATTGAAATACGCTGATTGAATTCTATTTTTAAATATATTATACCATATATAACGTGCTAAGAAAATTTATTATAAAATTTCGTGACGTAAAAACATTATTTACGAGAATTGAGAAGATAAATTTCAGTCATCTTTCATTTTTCACGTCCCGATAGGAATTTAAGAATATTAAACATCATTTGGCACATCAAAATCGTATTCTCTACTTTTAATCAATATCTTAAATCAAGGAAAGAAGAACAAAAATTTTAACTCCCTTACCACTCTTAGAAAAATTTTTAGTGATATTAACTATTTTTCTTACTACTTTTATAAATAAAAGATGAACCCAACAATTAAAGAATAGTACTAAGCATTAATATTATTAGTTGCAAATAATATTGTATTTGTGGTCCTTTTATGGCATTCTTCCAATTTTTCTCAGTGGTAGTAGAAACTGTAATGTTTCAACCATTGTTCATAGTAAAGTAATACTATCTCTTAAAATAAGAATATTATGGGAGTTTTCTGTTGAAAAAAAAAGTTTATGAATAAAATGATAGAAATTAGTCTTAATATTTCAATTATTTCTTATAAATGTTCTCACTAAGAAGATTTAGTAGGAACTTACTAAATAATTAGTAAATAAGACGAATTTGTTATTTACTAATCGACATAATAAAATTAATTCAATGTATTTCTTTCAGATCGATAAACTTTAGTACATTGAAATTGTTGATGTTATTATTAAAAAATGGTGAAAATATTTGCGTATAGTAAGAGTTGCTATTTATACATGAACTATTTCTCATTGTACTTCTAACTAACAGAAACAAAATTTCTTCGAACTTACTAAGAATATAGTTAATTTGACTAATCCTTGTTTATTAATTAATTATAAAATCGAACTAGTAAATTTCTCTCAGTGTGGATATTATCCGACAAACGCGCTAATATTTTGACTACTTTTGCCAGTTCGAAATAGACTTGGTCTCAAAATATAATAGTACCATGGAATTAAATTGTTTTATATATCAATTATAATTTTTTACTATTAACATAATAATATAACGGAAACTAACTTTAATATATTATTAGAAAAAATTTGAACTGCTACACGCAATGAAAATTGTTATATTCTCATTTTATTTAGAAGTATCATTAATAGACATCAATAGTATCTATACTATACGAAGTTCTAATTTTGAATTCAGTTATCTCCGAAATAGTTGCTCGGATCGCAAAATGTTATCAGATATTCTGCCTTTAAATTATACGTGCAATCACATTAATATAAATTCTTTCCCACTTTGGAAACACTGTATATTTATGTAGTGGCACATAATGGTCTTTCTAAAACTTATATTTCACTTCGCCAACGGCCATATCAGGCTGAATACACCAGTTCTCGTCCGATCACTGAAGTTAAGCAGCGTTGAGCGCAGTCAGTACTTGGATGGGTGACCGCTTGGGAACACTGCGTGCTGTTGGCATTCTTCTTTTTTATTTTTTTTTTTTTCTTTAATTTTATAATCTCACTAGATAATAATCATTCGACGCTACATTTGTTGACAATTTTTTGATATTTGTGTTAAAAATTAGAGTGTGTTACATAGAACCACGTGAAAGGTCTTCTTAAAACTCATACTCTTCTTCGCCAACGGCCATATCAGGCTGAATACACCAGTTCTCGTCCGATCACTGAAGTTAAGCAGCGTTGAGCGCAGTCAGTACTTGGATGGGTGACCGCTTGGGAACACTGCGTGCTGTTGGCATCATTTTTTTCCTTTTTTTCTCAGTTTTGAAAACCCTCATAGTAGCACAAGAGAAGGGGTATTGTGGCAAATTTGCCTAATACTTCGGAGTTCAATTTTCATATTGTAAATCAATGATACAATAGAATTTGTAACCAAGTTTAAGTGCGTTATGTGGGAAAAACAAAAACTATTTGTTATTTTCTCTAAACGTATGCATTCCAAAATTTATGTGAATATAGGTAATAAAGAGGAATTAATAAATAGAACAACAAAAAAATAAATATCTCAGCAGAATGTAGTTTATACCGTTTGTGTGTTAAGCGAATGCAAAGATGCAAACGCTATCAATTTCTAACTATTTTTATAGCGGCTCTTATTTATACATATGTACTTAACCTGAATTTGTGTGAAACAAGATTTCTGCAACAAAATTGCTATTCACGAATACAGTAGTAAAATCCAACTGGCAGTACTTTTCATGAAATTCAATTAGTACAGAAATTGGCTGAACTAATAAAATCGTTTATGCTATTAATTGTTTGCTATTTTATATTGTAATCTTACATAGTACATGACAATTTTTTAATAATAAAATATATTTGTGTGGCTAAATTGCTTGAATAAATGTGACTAAAAAACAACAAGTGATAATATAGTAAAACTGAACTTGAAAATTTGCCTTAGGGAGTAAAACCATAAAATTATAAAAAAATAAATAATAAAAAAAACGAATTTGTAATACAAATGCAATTAATAGTTATCGTAGATTGTTCTAATTTTAAATGTTCTAATTTTTATGCACAACTTCTTTATACACGAGATCAAATGAAGAAAACGTAGTTGATCGAGTTTTGAGATATCGAACAAAAATTGCAATTCTAGTTTTTTATCGATCAAAATATACTTACTGCAACTGCAACTGCAACTGCTTACTGGTACACCATGATAGGATGTAGATTGTTTTAAAAGATGCGTTTATACCTGAGAGACTAGATTACTCCAATGTTTGAAGAATTCTTGTTATTCAAGCGCGTGAAGTCCGAAAAAATGTGGCTCAGACGATTGAGAAATCATTGAGACATTTATTGGTATATAAATTAATGAGACTGTGTGTTTATTTCACAAATAAATATTTTAATATACTTAGAGAGGCGTCAAAATATTGTGTACACTTTCTCAATGAAAAAATTTTCTGAAGAATTTGTTTAACGTTTTATTCACTATTTTCGTAATAATAGTTTGTGTTTAGTTTACAATTTTTGCATTTTGTTTAGTCGTCTTCTACAATTTAAAAATTTAAAAGAGATTGAAAGAGAAAATCCATTTTTTATATTTTTTGAGTGACCAAACCCCTTAATTCAATAGGGCCGAATGTATTGTATTGTTATATCTCAAACACTTTGTTATTAAATGAAAAGGACAAATATAATTTTTTAAGTAATCTAATATTTATTGATTCATCACCTCGATACGTCTTAATACGGCATTTATAATAATCATCATTATAATCGTCACGGAGACAATCATAATAATAATAATAATAAATCATTATTTAGAATTATTGTACATCGATATATTATTTAATATAATCTATTCTCATATATTCTATATTAATAGACTTTTCTATTTTTGCATTTTAATTCTTAAAACTTTTTTGTATCATTTAATTATCACCTGCCGAGTAAAATTCGGACAACGAGCGAGAAACACTTAAATCGGGAAGAAAAAAAAAGTCACCCTCGGAGCATCGTCATTAAATATACGTTAATTTTGCCGCACACAGTGAGCGAAGTTGTCGCCGAATATCGATAAAGAAAACAAATTACGAACTCGATGCCGTGCTCGATAATAAACGTGATCATTACTAGTCAACAATAAATATTCAACATACACCTCTACATTTTTCGTCGGGACAAAACTCACACCGCAATGCCGATAAAATTGACATACTCGTCGCTATGCGCACGAGGACCGCCATTCGTATAATCCAACTTTTGGTTTATATAATTAAATCACATGCCGCTTGCAATTAGAAAAATGACGGTGCTAAAAGGACTAGACGCTACGTATCATTACTTTTCATCTTGGTTTTTTCTTTCTTTCGTTTTAGGATTAGTATAAACAGAGACTAACGTTAAGTGAATAATATAACGATTGTAAAGAAACCACATTTTCCACTTACGATCTTTTGTACTTTTCTCCATTTTTTTTTTTTTTGTAATTAGGTTTATTTTGGCCAAGCCGATATCGTTAAATCTTTTTACTCTTGTTCTGCGAAATACGTCGATGGCTTGCGGTCAGATGTATCGAGTATACTTAACGTAGTACTATATCATTGTTCTTCCTAACGAATATTGATTTTATATTTTCTTTTATAAAAGTTCTATTATTCCGCAATGTTCAATTGCGCCCTACCGCATAGGATAATTTTACAGCGCGATTGGCTTTCACGCGAATCCGTTTCACGCATAGAAGAGAGCACAGCCGGAATTAGCTGTCCGTTATTTATTTTTCATTCATTATACATCAGTGTAATACCGGAAGCAGAAATAGCAATATTCGTCACTCTACCCTGTCTCTCACAAAAACGCGTCGTTGTATTCGGCTTAATTCTCCGTTTCGCCATCTTCGCTACTCCCATCGTTTTACGCTAATTAACACAGCTCACAGTTAACGCAGTTAAAAGACAACTATACACAAACCTTCTCGGCCCATAATATTACTATCGTTAATGATCACATGGTTATGCACGAGAATCTCCAAGTACTTTCTTTCGTACGCGTTTCAATCAGAGTATGTAATCATAACGAATACTCATGAGAAATATACTTCGTGTTAATAGAACATCAACTTTTTAATTTTTCATAATATACCTTCTTAATGAACTATTCGTTTTTTCATTTTTTTTCTCTTCATTTATCTTACATAAAATTTTTTGGATTAACACCTCGTCTGTTGTATTCAAGATTGTGCTAATAATTATAATTTCGTACATTTAAACTCATTTAATTGACAAAGCGCATGTCTAAACCTCTTTTTGCGTTATTCAGCTAATTTTACTGAAAATTAATTTTTAATAATTCTAATATCATCTGCATATTACGTAAAGACTTTGAAACTTATTCTTCGGATACAGCTTCGACAAAATAAAAATAAAGCGTGAATTTAAATAAAAATACTCTTCAGCCAGCAATCGATAAACAAAATAATATCTTGTACTCCAATAATCGTATATTATATTTACAAAAGAACTTCTAACCCCATGAGTAGCCAATCCACAACGCAATTTAGGAACAATAACAATTTAGAAGCTTCTTAGATCAGGAAATTCGAACAGTTTCTACACAGATAGTAGCAATGATATAGCAGAAGAAAAGAGATTAATTCGTAAGTATTGTCTACTTATGAATTAGCAAAGACTCAAAAACTCTATGGACAATCCAATATTAACGTTATAAAAATCATCTTCACTTCTTTATACATTGTTAACGGAAGTACCATTGGTTGTTAAATCACAATAATTCTTTATAGAGACCAAAAATGCTCCCACGGTAATTTAATTACTGTAAAATCCTTCGAGTTAGAATGTACAAATATCTTATTCGTCTTCCGTATCACCATCGCTACTGTAATCTTGTAGGGTAGTTGGACGAGGGAATGGTGCATTGTTGGTTTGCCTAAAATTTTTATAATTAATAGTATATCGTCTTAAAACGAATAATTCGAAATTTTAAACAAAAAATTAACTCACGCGAGTCTACGATAATGGTTCAACCACTCCTCTAACATTTGTGCTACGAGCAGAGGTCGCTTGTGCAACTTTTGCTGGGCAACGAGGACACCACCTTCTGTCCTGCAAACGTCCAACCACTCCTTCAGAATAGATTCTTCGCTTCCACTTTCCTCGGGACTGAGAAAATGAACTGGCAATAATTTATGCTCGCGATCCATCAATGGCATGAACGTCGTTTCCATTTGTAACTGTAGCTGCTGAAGAGGAATATTTCCGCCACCTAATCCAACACCACCGTGCGAAGATAACGACGGTATTCTAGAGGGAGCGTACGGCTCGATGGGAACCAAAGCTGTAAAGTGTCCCCGCGTGTAACCTAGTGCGATTGGGGAACGGACGCAGAATGAAGGCTCCCATAAAAGAGGAAGATAGACACCTTCGAACCTTGCATAACCTGGAATTCAATTACAAATAAATTAGGATTGAAAAATAATAGAGAATTAGTTTTTGCAACACTCGCATCGAAAATTTGCTTGACACATTATAGAACATATGTCTTTAATATTAATATTAAGGGTCTGATAATATTAATTTTCATTATTATTTATGACTTAACTGCCTATTCTTTCTCATTACCAAAATTGTAATCTTATACTATAACTTCTTCTACGGGTGTTGCAAAAAATATTGTATACAACTTGTGTGCAGAGAGGGACACTTGCTAATCAGATTGATGTATTAACATCAATACTTCTGTGAATGCACTATCTTCTTGCTTCAAGAAATCCCTCACTTTGTGCATTTGTTGTACAATCTACTATTTTGATTCTTCATCACTCACCTATATGTTCACCACGAAAACTTTTAACATATTTAACACCATAAACGATAATCGGCCGCCTCAATATATGTGCAAGAGCAAATATATGCAATTGTTCTAAAGCACTTCCCGGTTGTGCTGCTGTTGCTAATAAGTTTGCCCAATCATCTTGCCATTGAGTTTCTTCTAAAGTAAAATCTAACATTCTAGATGCTTGTGAGGTTTCGTATTCTCTCCATCGAGGATAAAAACTAAAATTTTCAGTAATATTCAAATCAGTATTAAGAATTTCGAGTTGCTATTGATCAATTGAATAAAAATATTCTTACTATTGACGTCCTAATTGCAAAGAATCGGCAAGAGCTCTTCTTAAAGCGTTGTCTCTATCAAAAACTCCCCAAGTAGCTTGCATGACGGAGTCTAAGAGGCAATCTCCTGCAGATCTATTCCATAATGCGTGTAAACGACTACCTAAACGCTCAGTAATTTCTAAGGACCAATTTATTGCTGCAGGTTCACCACCACCTTCCAATTGCTGTTGTGCTTCTTTATCCAATAATTCTTCTAGCATTTGTTCTTGCACGATACTGGGCAAATCTTCTACCTTTAAGAATAATCAAGTGTTATTAATACTAACTTAGTAAATTTAATAAGAGAAATGTCCCATGAATAGAAAATACCTCTGCCGGCAAGGTAAAAGTAGCTGTATCTGTTACAAAATAACAGGAAAAAGAACCTTTTCGCAACCTGATACCATTGGTAACATGCCGCCTTATTTGAGCAGCAAGATCTGGAGCAACGTAACTTGGAACCCTTTTTATCCCTGATCCAGATCCCTCAAATTGGGACAATAGTGTTGCGAGAATATCCTCTCGTTGAAATCTATAATATTATTAATGGATATATAATGGTTTTATTTACATGACGTGTGAAAATAAGAAATGACAAACCTAATGGCTAAATGGATCAATGTATATCCTACATCGAATGCACTACTTCTGTTCAGAAGTAAAACTTCAGAATGTGTAAGCGCACGCGCTGGATCTCCTCCGTTTGCCAAATATGTTTCTACTGGAGAGTTATCTCCCTCCACTATTCCCATACAGGCATGGAGCCAGCACCAATCAGTATGGCGTTTCATTTGTTTGAGTCTATGTTCGTTATCACAGTTATTGGGCGACTGAGGTGCTGGGAGATTATCGTTTCTGTTATCTGTAAACCTGCGAGAACTTTTATTGAAAGATCAATTCTATAATATATATCTAAAGAGATTTAATTAATTCCTGATTTACCTTCTAGCAGCTGCAGAATTTTCATCTCGTTGATTTTGATGAATGTATGGTGTATGAGGTGGCGAAGGCAAACCACGATGACTAATATCCCTCTCAGGGCTTGGAGAAATGAGACTTACATTATTACAAGACTTATCTCTCCTGTCTTTCTCTTTAGTATGCCCACACATTACACATTTTGTGGCTTTTGGCCAATTTTCATAAGTACATTTTACGCATGACCATTTGTCTGGATTTATACACTGATTATTTTTCTCTGGAGAATTTGATCCCGAGTTAGGTGCTTCATCGCTTAATCTGAGAGGTGCCAACTGTTCATGCAAGTTGGAAGCTATCGAATGTATCGATTGATTGAGGCCTGTCGGCTTTTTAGTAGAACATTGAACACAATGTGTGATATTTTGCATATTAAGGTACGTGCACATTCTACACGACCACTTGCCAGCCGAAGGTACATTTTGACTATAATTTTGTGGACTATGATTGCCAGAATCTGTTGGACTAATTTGAGGAACGGGTCCAGAAGCAACGTTCAATGCAGATCTTTGTGGACTAGGATCACGCAATCGATAAATATCTTCCCCCAACAATGGTTTAGCCGCACTGCACATAGTGCATTTTAAGGATGAAGGCCAATTTTTATATGTACAATATTCGCAAGTCCATTTTGCCTCTGTCTCTTCAATTCTGCTATTCATTTTCACTGAATAATTCTTAATCTAGAGTATTATGATTTTCCTCAATACCAAGATTGTTTTATTTTTCCTTGTCGGAATAAAAAAATTTTATATTTCCTATAGACAATACTGAATAAGCTTGCTTAGCTAAGTTAAAAGATCTTGCGATACCTATGTAATAAAGTATATGTCATGTGGCAGGCATTTTGATTGAGGGTATTGGAATAAAGCTGCTACAACAACACAATGTAGTCAGCTACAGAGATCTGGAAAAGAAAAGATATTTTCGTTGATATTCCATGTAAATTATATTCACAAACAAAATAACTGGCATTCCTATGCTTATAGGTAAAAAAAAACATGAAATTCTAATGAACTCATGTCAGATAACGAGCAGAAGGTCAATACAAAAAACAATTCATTCTATCATTGAAGAACTAATAAGTAGTTAAGTATTGACATACACGATAATATGTATGTCAACAGGAAGGATATTAAACTCTTACCTATAACCATGAAGAATATCAAAAACATTAAAATAACGATTAATGGAATTAATTGAATAACTAAAAATAAAAAGGAAACTGACCTCTGGCGCTTTCTTCTTGCAGAAGCGTCGTGTCAAGCCAAATAATCCCCAAATAAGGAGTGTAAAAACACGTCGCAAAATGATTTAATGTTCTTAATAGATAAATATTATAAATGTCTAAAAAGAAGATACGTCGTGAATTGGCTACCTAACGAGTGGTAAACCCGTCAGCTTGGTCAGCCGAGGGTCGCTGTCACGCGCCAAGGAGCTTCATCGGAGCGCGCTAAGAGCTGCCACTACTGGACGTCGTGTTTCCTCGCTGTGTTGTCTTTACGTCTGTGTATGTTTTTGTATATGACTGGTGTCCGTGTATGTGCGAGTGCAAACTGGCACGTACGTGAGTGTGTATGCACTGTTAAGGTCGTGTTCGCGATTTGCGAGAACTCTCTTCCTTGCTTGTATTATTCTCCTAACGTAAATTATTGTCGAGAAATTCGTGTCTCTTCGTTCTCGTCAACGACGATGAACTCGTCGGGCACGACAACCGTCGAGCGGTTTGCACTACGTCAGACCGCATTCATCCACGAGTTTATCACGCAGTTGGCAGCAAAAAAAGCACGCGCGCACACACAAATAACCGTTTTATCACTGCTCGGCTCTACGTCCGTCCCTCACGGATTTTCTTTCTCTCTCTCCTCTCTCTCTCTCTCTCTTTCAACTGAAACTGCCTTCGTTCACGAATCCGCGGTCATTATTACTATCATTCCACTCGAATGAGAAAAAGCGGCTGACTAGTACGGCCGCGCGAGAAAGTGGGTTTTGACAGTCATCCGTGAACAGGCGCCAGTGTCGCCAACTTTGTTATTTTATTTTTCTATTTTTTTCTATTTTATTTCTTGTTATTACTCTTTTTTGCTAAGATCTTTCCTTTTTGTGCGTCTACGAAAATTCGTACGGTATGCTTGGATTACGTCACAGCAAAAGAATAGAGTGTATCAATTTTCTTTATTCACCCGGAAATTTATCGTTTCACTTTTCAAAATTATATGGATGCACGTAATGCATTTATCAAACTGCAATACAACTACTTCTTTCTTCTTCGGAATGGCATAATAACCGTTGCAAGGGAGTTTTCTTTTGAAAATTTGTTCGTAGCATCGATGGCAATGTGCAAGTTCCGGTACGTTGAGGTGTGAATTTTCGATAAAAAAAGTCCTTGAGTTTTAATGACTACTGGTGACACTCGCCCTTGACACTCGTGTAGGTTCTGTATTTGGGTCATCCACCCGTAAACATGCACGAACACACGTACTCTTGCACGGCTCGGAAATACGATCGAATTTGTCGAGCGTTTCCGTGTATACGATTTTGACGAATAGAAATCAAGATCGAGTGCAATTCTCGACGTACATTCCCCTTCTCTCTCGAAGTCCCGAACATATTTTTTCGCTCATTTATAAATATACACGGGACGTACGCCAAAAAATGGGAACCGGCCTTTTAAACGTTTATCCTTGACATTTGCGCAATCAGACGAGGTCCGGGGAGGTTGTGTTTGTTTTGTTTTTTTACCTTAACTGCAGGATTAAGAAGGACGAAAAGTAGCAGATGTTCAATAATAAAAAATTGTTGCGAGGTTATGTTATTTTTCGTATCTCGTTTTGTCGTCTGCTAGCCAATCAATGACGTCACGCAGCGGTCAGCTGAATCACACGCTTCTGAAAATCTGATATTTCCTGTGAAATTGGTATTGTCAAAAAGAGGTTTCGCGAAGAAAAATCGCTATGGAGACGATTGTGACGATATTGTACGGCAGCGAAACAGGAACTGCACAAGATGTAGCAGAAAATATTTGGAAAAACGCCAAGAGGTTTAATATATTATATCGAAATGTAGTCGCAAATACTTTTTGAAATTCATTATGACTCATTTTTACTACCTCTTAGTTTAGGTTTTAAATGCTCTGTTTCGGCTTTGGATGATTATGAGGTTCAAAATCTTGGGAAAGAGAATGTGATGATATTTGTTGTTGCAACAACAGGTCAAGGGGAGGTTCCTTCTAATATGAAACAATTTTGGAAAATATTGTTACGCAAAAGTCTTCCTTTGAATTTGCTAGAAAATCTTAGATATGGTGTACTAGGACTGGGCGATAGTTCGTACGAGAAATTTAATTTTGCAGCCAAAAAGCTCAATAAAAGACTACTACAATTAGGCGCAAGAGAATTATTGCCAATCGGTTTAGCCGATGATCAACATGATTTAGGTATCGATGCTGTAGTTACTTCATGGATTGAAAAATTATGGAACGCAGTTGGCAAAATAATTCATTTTCCACTAATACATAATCTCCAAGATACTGCTGGTATTATAGAACGGTTTGATATTACAATTATAAAGGATAGCGATTCAAAACTGCTCAATGATTCAAAAAACACAGATATATTTTTACACGAAATGCAATTTAATAAAGAACTGAAAATAGGTAATATAGTTGAAAATGAGAGAACCACTGCCATTGATCATTTTCAAGATGTTAGGTTAATCAAGATACAAAGTTCAAATGTCAATTATGTACCAGGAGATGTATTATATGTGAGACCAAAAAATTCACTAGAACAAGTAAATAAATTTTTCGAAGTACTTAAAAACAACAATGTAGATATATCACCAGACATTGTAATACGAGTTAAAGAAAATGAAATTAAAGTACCATTTGTACTTCGACAAGACTTACCTTTAAAAAAAATAGTTGAACAATACTGGGATTTGAATTTCATACCAAGAAAATCAACTATGCACACACTGTCCTTAATAAGCGAGAATGAATTAGAAAAAGAAAAATTACAGGAATTCACCACCTTTAATGGTCAGGAAGAATTGTACAATTATGTGAATCGACCAAGGAGAAATATTTTAGAAGTATTAGCTGATTTTCCTTATACAACAAGCAAACTTAATATAAAATTACTATTCGAAATAATGTCTCCTATCAAACCACGTGCCTTTAGCATTGCATCTAGTTGTAAATACTCAAAAGATGAAATCCATCTCCTTGTAGCGGTAGTGAAATATAAAACAAAGTTAATAGAGCCAAGATTTGGTTTATGTTCTAATTGGCTAGCAAAATTAAAGTCAAATGATAATATTATTTTCTGGATACAAAAAGGTACTTTCAAATTTTCTTATGAAAATCCAATGATTTTAATTGGACCAGGAACAGGGGTGGCGCCTTTCCGATCAATGTTGTTTGAAAGAACTTCTCTGGGTTACAATCTTGAAAATTGTGTTTTATTTTTTGGATGCAGAAATAAAGAAAAAGATTACCACTGTAAAGAAGATTTTATTAAGTTGTCAGCTGAAACAAAATTAGCATTATACTGTGCATTTTCAAGGGATCAGGAGAACAAAATGTGAGTTCCTGTGGTATCATTTTTTAAATGCTTAGTTTACAAAAGTTCCCAATATTTTATTTCTTCTTTTTCAGTTATGTACAGCATGTTATACGTGAGCATAAAGAATTATGCTGGAAATTGCTTCAAAATGGAGGTGCTATTTATTTGGCTGGAAATTCGAAAAATATGCCTAAAAATGTTCGCGAAGAATTCGTTAATTTGAGTCAAGAATGCGGTAAATTAACGAATGAAGAAGCAGAACTTTATGTGCAAAAGCTTGAAAAATCATCTCGATATCAAACAGAAACCTGGAATTAATTATCAATCACAGTGTCAAATAATCGACTGCGATTCATACAATCGTAAAAATATATGTCCAAGTTTTATTTATGAACACTACTAGTATTACGTTTATTAAAACCTCTTTTTTTTTTAATTGGTATTAGTTAGAACCGAAATTGACTAACATCAATAACATTGCTCTATTATCCCATAGGAATTAATTGACACTACTTAAAAGGTTACTGGATATCTCTGTTCGCCGTTCGTAGCTCCAATTTCATTTGAGTTACGATACGCGAGTTTCGAACGTGTTTTATATTCAAAGTAATTATTTTACATAGCAGCGCATCTGTTGAAATCGACTTAACAATGACTGAAGTAATTTCTGAGGCGATATAAGCAAATGTATTGCAATACGCCGAAATAAGTAATCTAAATATAATCGCCAATAAAAAGTGTTTTCTTATGCAGTAATTTCGCAGAAGAATGCGTCGTATAAATAGCGGCATGAGCGAATATCGGATGTTAGAGATGAATTCCAGCCTGCAAAAGAAAATAATGAACGGAACCGAGTGATTCATTCGAGTAATTTTTTCATTATTCAAACGACCGTGCGAATGAATTAAAAACGAAAAGATATTGCGTTGGAAAATCTTTTTCTAGATACTGATACTGCGTTATACGAGGGGCTCTTGGCGAGAACGAAGCTCGTGCGTTTCCGGCAAACCTCGACAGAGTATAGAGCGAATGCACAGATACACGCACACGAACTCGCCTCCATCGAACTTAACCTAGAAAAATACGAGGTGGCAAAATGGTTAATCTCCGAGAGTTGAGCTTTAGTGGCACTCATATCTGCCGATCGTTAACCGTCGTGTGATTGCGAGATAACGTGCTACGCTCGTTCGCTATCGTCCACCGATTCATCGTGGCCCGCTCGAGTCAGTTTACGTAGAACCACTAAATGCGGAACTGCATGTCGTGCGTTTGGCTCTCTCAGACGAATGTCTTTCTCATCTCGAGAATCTCAACTTCAAACGTCCGTCCGTTTCTCTGTTCTCGACTTATAAGAAACGCGCATGCCGAATGAGGCGCGAAATAATTGTTTTTTGTCGGCATTGAGTTAATACGCATGAGCTTATTCAAGAGTTACACACTCGATCGAATTTTAAATTTTGAAAAAAAAAACACACGGTAAAAATGGCGGGTAGTTACACAAAGAGGGAATTCGGAGCCGGCCCAGAGGAGCAAACCCTTTTGAAGGACTCAAATGGGGCACGAATAGTTCCCGTTAAGGGTGAGTCTAGATTTTCATTTTTCATTCTCTTCTGTCTCTCTCTCTCATTCCGATCGTACCTTCTTGTATCACTATAGACTCGCTTATAGCGTATGTACTCAATTAGGGTAGGCTCCCTTCTCCGAAACTCCGATCTCTTTTTTATTTTTCTTTAACGAAATAACTCCGTACCCATCTTGAAACACGCTACGTATCGAGTCCTAATTTATTCCACAAATTATCTGGTGATTCTTCAAGTTCTTTGTTATTTTTTTCTGTTATAACTCGTGTAATTTTTTTAAACACAGTGTTATATACAATGGAACATCGTGCGAAAGAGATAATTTTAGATGGATTATCTGCTTTCATTCCCTTCGTTCGACCGCGTGGCTGCCGCTTAATACAATTTTTTGCCGTTAATTTATAGAATTATTATTACAATGATGAAGTTAATTGAAATATATTAGCTATAAATTTTATAAAACAAAACATGATAAATTTTTATTTTCACACAAATGAGACTGGAGATTGTTATTTAATAAATTTTCAGTAATTAGTGAAAAATTTACCATTTCTATATATATTTAATAAACTTCAGAAGTTATCTCAGAAAGGTGAATAGGCAAATCCTAATTGGTATCAGTTTAAGTTATCTCTGACCATGGAGGTCAAATATTTGAGATACAGACAACCCTCACTTAAAAGAGTAAAATTAAGTGCACAAAGTTCATTTGAACTTGACTATTCTAAGAGATAATATACTTTATCTATTTTGAAACCTTTTTGTACATGAGTCAGTGATCTTAGAGAATATATCTTTCCCTAAATCACTACTGTAATGATCTTACCCATTATCATTTTACAAATGTAATCATTTTCCTTTTCACAGATGGTGTCCCTTATAACTATAGCACGTTTAATATTATAAATTCCAATGGTAAATCAAATTCCTGGAGAAACAGTAAATTTTCATTGTCTAGAAATTTAAATCATATTTTGTTAATATCTCATGTATTATATTGTGGAGTGTTAATTATTCCAATTACCATTGAAATATTATTTACTGTCTTTCACAAAAATTTAATTTTTAAGCAAGAAATTATTGAAGTATATATGAAATGTGCTATTCAAATATCAACATCAAATCATAGGTGCAGAGCCTGTACGGTTATCCCCTGGTTGGGAAGGAACTGGAAGACCCGATGACGAATTAAATTTCAAAGGTGTGACAATGGACCAAGCTGATCTTGAATTGAATCCTACTAAGGATAGGTTAGAATTACAAAATTAAAAATAAGAATTATAAATTATTTAATTTTTTGTTTTTTACTTATATAAATTGTTCTTTGCAGACTAAATTTAGTGTTTCTGGTAATGATGCTTCATGGTATTGGTGCACTGATGTCATGGAACATCTTCATCACAGCCAAGGATGTAAGAGATCTTATCACATTTACACATATAATCTTATCATCACATCTTCAAATCTTTATTTGTGTATCAAATACTCAATATTTAGATGTTGATTAAATAGAAAGAAGAAATTTCTTATCAAATAGAATGTTTTTCTCTTTTCAATAATTGTAAACTTTTATTTTTCAGTATTTTGTTTACTATAAATTGTCCAAGGAATATACAGGAATTGACTCAAGTTACGCCACTAATTTCCTTCCATATTTGGGATTTGCAGCACAAATCCCAAATTTACTTTTCAATTGGTTGAACATATTTATGCAGTTTGGGTATGTTTTTATGTTAAATAATGCTTCTGAAATCACTCAATAATAATAAATCTCGTGTTTATTTTAGTGGTAACTTAACTACTAGAATAGTATGGGGAATCTTTGTACAAGTTTTGGTTTTTGTATTTACGATCATATTGGCAATGACAGATAGTTCTCAATGGCCTGGAGTTTTCTTCTGGGTAACAATGATATCTGTTGTGATTCTCAATAGTAAGTTTTCACTTTCCAACAAAAATTAGTAATCATGATTTTAAATTAATTACAATAAATTTTTCAACTTGTTTAGCGGCTAATGGCATTTATCAGAATTCTGTGTTTGGAATGGCTGCAAAATTGCCAATCAAATATACCGGAGCGATTGTTTTGGGTTCGGTACATATCTTTTTTAATTATCCAGCGATAACATGGATGTTGCGTAAATTCAAAACGTAATAATTATCTTTCCGTTATTTTCCAGAATATTAGTGGAACCTTTACAGCTGTAATCAATTTCCTTGCCCAAATCATGGCACCGAATACGAGAACTGCCGCCATTTACTATTTTATAACGGCATTATTCGTTCTATTAGCATGCTTTGACACCTATTTTGCACTTCCGATAAACGTAAGTCTCATCGAGTGTAGAATCGTTCAGAATATTCGGAAATAAATATTTCTTTTCATGTTTTTCAGCGATTTTATCGTCACCATGAATATATTCACCAAAAAGAATCTAATAAAAGACAATTAGAGAATGCTGAAAGGAATAAAAGTAGCAGACCGCCGTATTGGAAAATATTCAGACAATGCTTTCTGCAATGCTTTAATACGTTCTTCGTATTTTTCGTCACTTTGTCTCTATTCCCATCTGTACAATCTGCTATACATCGCTCGGATCCCAACTTTGTCGTTCCGACAGAGTATTATACAAATGTTATGTGCTACCTACTATTTAATATCACCGCAATGATCGGAAGCTTTATCGCATCTCTAGTACAATGGGTAAGAAAGAAATGAAAAAGAATGATGATATAAAGTACCTATTTCGAGATGAATAATAGGTTTAAAATGAATACATTACTTTTGATTATGAATAAGTATTTATTATCGTGTTTCTCTAATAGGTTTATCATATTAGTAATTTTCATAATAAAAAAACTAAATCGTAGTATTGATTCGAATCAAATGATAAGTTAGTAAAATTTCTATTTTTATTGAACTTATTTAAATAGAACAAGGACTTTTTCTCAATAGAATTCTCTGTACTTGATTTTATATTATATGGGATTGTGATATAAAATTAAAAAGTGTTTCTACTAGTCGTTTCGCAATTGGTACTTTTATCTCGTTTAAATTAGAGAATCCAATACCTAATATTAAATAAATTTTTTTTCCACAGCCCAGTAAAAAGTATCTTATAATTCCTGTTGTTTTGCGAGTATTATTTGTACCATTGTTCCTCTTCTGCAACTATCACCCAGATAAAGTTGAAAGAGTACTACCAGTGTTAATAAATAACGATTGGGCGTTCTTCGTAATTGCCGTCATTATGGGATTGACTAGTGGTTACTTCTCTTCGCTTTCCATGATGTATTGTCCAAGGTTCGTAATATTGTATTTTTAAATGAAAATTGATCGATATTAAAATGACTAATTTAAAATTTCAGAATGGTGGAACCACAACACGCATCTACAGCTGGTATGTTTGGAGCTGCTAGTTTGATTACTGGCATTTTTACGGGTCTTTTATTTTCGACAGTTATGCCTATGATTGTTGAGAAAGTTTCATTTACAATATAATTATAGGTATTACAATTTCAAATGAGCACAGATTTGAACGTTGAATGATTTTATTATAAGTTCGAAATAATTAAGATGTTATAGTTAATAAAATTAAAATTTCATAAACCAAAACAAAATATTTAACGTTAAATTATTCCACATGACTTGTACACAAATATTTATATTTGGTAAATTCGAATAGATAGCAAGATAAAATTAAAAAAGTCTATAGTGTTTTCTAGGTTCAAATAACAAATACATATATAATTAAAATTGAGAAAAATATGGTTATTCGAAGCAATATCAACTATAAATAATACATTGATTATGGTGTACGCAGTAAAAGAATAATTTAACGTAGATTTATTGACGACATATAATGGATCTGAAGTAACAAGATCTGAAACATGCGGTTTGAGTAAGGTCTGTAATTTTATCAGAGGATAAATCTTTGATAGAAGTATGTTCGTATTAAGTCGGTGTTGATGCTAATTTTATAAAACCGGACCAATGAGCCTTAATAGAGCGAATACCTAACGCGATTTCAAGTTCATCTTCTGAAATTATTTTGGAAAAGCGCATGGTAAAAAATTTTTAAAGCTATTTACATTTTATGTGATTATTTCGGGCATTAAAAATTATTCTACAATATTTATTTACGGTTTAAAATGTAACTATTCTTATATAATGAATTTCAATCGGCGATAAAATGATTTTGGCTTCAGTGTCTATTTTTCACTGGCGTAATATTTTCTAAATATCAGGAAACTCAAAAGAAATTCGTACCGAATAAAGTTAACGTAAAATTTTATCTAATGAATGAAGAAATGACACGATATCTAGATTTATTATAAGTTCCACAGTTGGAGAAACTTGTTGCATTTTCATACACTTGTTAGTACTTCCTAAGATTGTTCAATTATTTTATAAGTTCTATTTTTATTTTTTTCAAACATTAATTATCTTTTTATAAATCATTTTTATGAACTTCAATTGCGTATCACAATAAAATATAAAATTCATATTATATTTTGCATTTCTAAGTTCCAATTCTGTAACGGCTATGTTCGGAAAATTTAACGTAATAATCATTGCAATAATGCGATCATTGTTTAATGCACGACCTGGAATAGATGCTCAAAAATATTATCCAAAAGTGATGATATTCTTATATGTGATTATTGCAAGGATAGACAGAGTTTAATTCAACAAATATAATTAACAATAAGTTAATTTATCACTAGTTGGGAAAAATAATATTATCTGTAGTATAATATTTGTTTTTGAACTATTCTAGATGATATAAAAGCTAATATAATTTGCTAATCTCAAACCATTAAATTTCAGGGTAATATCAGACTTATGAAAAAGAATGACAATAAGAAATTTATTTATCTGTTGAGAAAGTAATAATACTTTAGAATAAAATATATGATTTGGCTTATAAAATTTATGAGCTTCATAGTATAATAATACGATAGAAAAATTATATTTTGGAAATGAATAGTCTGCAGAGAAGGTCTGGTGACCCATGAGTTTAAACTTACGAATTAAAGCTCAAAGTAAAAAATATTTCATTGAAAGCAATTTTCAATTTCAATGAAAATAATTAATTATTGAAAACATATCTGCATTCATTTATGGTCTGATTTTCAAGATAAAGAGCTCGTTAAGTTTAATTCTGTAAGTACATTTAAGTACTTATTGTAACATTAATATGTTCTTCAATTATTTTAAATCTAAAATAATCTTAATATATAGTTGTTTTTCATAATAAGCAGAAAAATACCGCCATTAGTTTTTGTACATTAGTTTATTTTGTATAAAATTTAAAAAATTCAAAATTATTATGATAAATGACTGTCAGAACTTTTTACTTTCGAACCTCTTTAGAGTAAGATGATTTTTATCTGCTCCTCACATAGGATGGCTATTCGGAAAGCGAATTTTATTGATAAGTTTTTGCGAGTCTTTTTGAAGAGTTATACTTTTGTATTTTTATATGCGCATTAATCGAATTGAAAAAAGCTAAATATTAAAAAAATACAAATGTTATAGACTTTCACTAATACATAAACAATTTGCTACCTGTTTTTCAAAAGTTACGCTACAGCTCGCGTCGTCTTATTCGAGTTATAAAAATATGAATTCGAGTATCATTCAAAATCCAATATAAACATGCTACTGTTATATATTGCTGTAACAGTACGTTTATATATATATATTATGTATTTGTACTGTTAACATTTTACACCTTAAAATGAAATATTATGACACATATTCATACATCTAATACATTAAAAATTTTAATCTTTCATAAATGATTTTCACTTTATTATTGCATATTCTACTATACACATATATTCTACAAACAATTTATATAAGCAAGAAAGGCATAAGATTATAATCCAGAATGGTATAATGCCCCACTCAAAATCTACTTCATCTCTTTAAAAGAGATTTTGGATTCCTAAGATGACAATCCTCCATATAAAATAATTCAGACAATAAATGTATATCGTGTTGAATTAAATAATCACTGAATTCAGTCGAACATGTTTGCAAAAAAAAATATTTTTGTATTTTTTTAGTATGTAAATTACTTGTCATTCATAGATGTTTGGCTAATTGTTTCAATGTTATATTCACTTCAACACAGAGATATCTCGTAGTAATAATATTTCATATTCAAATAGAATTTAACTGTGTTTTTAGAATATCTAATTGTTTGATGAAGTTATTAATATTTTCAAATATTCAACTTTGTTCAGTATGAACATGAATATACAGAATCGTCATCACATAAGTACGCCGAAAATTATGAAATTTTTTTATCACATGTAATAACAAAGTTGTTTGAATATTCCACTAATGTAGAAAAAATGTTGAATAAATGAATAAGTGATTAAATTAACAAAAATTTTACTATAGAAATGAGAACAAACTGTCCGTTATTTGTCTCGGGAAATAAAAGTTCATCCCTTAAAAATAGATTTTATTTATACTATTTATATGTTTATAGAATAATAAACAGTTAGTCCTAGATTTTAAGCATAATTAAGAATGAACCCTATATTACAGTTTGTGCTTATTTATAAAATTTTACATGACATAAACCTTCTCAATTTTCTTATATGGAAATACTTCTTTGGTTTTAGGGCAGGTCACAGAACCATTGTTCTCTTGAGCCATTTTTTCCAAAGCCTGTAAGTAAATGAATAATGTGAAATTTTGCACTTTTTTAATTTAATAGGTGAGTATAACATCGCATCTACATACTTGTTCACCATATACATATCCGTTAGGCATCATCATTGGTTGATTGTATTCATTTAATGGTTTGCCACTTATACTGCAAACAAGTCTAGATTGCGAGCAATGGGCAAAGGGCAGTGGGGCTGCCAATTCGTTGAGCGTTTCATGACAAACTGGACAGCTTGGATTTTTACCTTCTTTATTTGCACTATAGCATTGAGGAGTTTTTAATGCAGATAATCCTGCTTGTAACGCAACTGTAAATACACTTTGACTAGCTAATTGAAACAATCTATAATTTTCATGCCTAAATTGTTCAATTAATCTATCCCATCTATAATAAAAATTAATTTTTTTGTTATCAAATGCAATTAAGATGTTTTAAATTATTATAAAATATGAGTATGTATAAAGACATTTACCTTTTAGTATCCAGCAAATCTTTATATGGACTGAGGTGCATATTAGCTGGAAATGCTAATTGGCCCATGCAACATTGGATTTCTTGCAATTGATAATCGTCGTAATTGGCGAAACATCTCCTAGCATGTTTTACAGCATCAAGTCTCCTATCAGCTCGAACAAGTTCAATGAATTCTTGTACTCGTAAATTGAACTCCATAGTACTACCAAGTTTCCTTAATTTAGATCGATTGTCATGACACCAACCAACACACCTAGCTGTCTCATGGTCGGCTAATGATTTCTCAACTTCTCTAGATACCATGAATACATCTATGTAACATAGAATGTAACGTTAGCAGAAAATATAAAAATGACAAAGAATAAATTTTTCAATTGTAATACACACCAATGTTTGTTAAGTCTCTTAATTCACTGCTGTCGGCTAATTTGGTGGCTGTTTTGTAGTAACCTTTACGCAAGAAATACTCTATTAACATTCTATCAAGTCGTTGTCTCCTCCATTGATTAACCGCACTTGGTGCCGTATTTGCATGTTGTTTCAGATGATCCAATCTTCTTTTACAAACCATAGCAGCCTGTATTTCTTCTTCAAAAGATTCCTCAGCTTTTCTCTTTAATACTTGTAACCTCGCGACCACTCCTCCCAATAAACGGGTGATATCATGCGTCGCAAGGCCTGTCCCTTGTTCATTAGAACTCTTTTCACTTTTGCTTACTTCCGATTGCTCAGTAGAATTCGAGTCACATTTAGTTTGATTAGTGTTTTCCGATGAATTAGTCGTTTCATCTTCCTTTAAACCTTTCTCCAACTCTGTGGCTACAGCTTGTACATAGGAAACTTCTCTGTCCAAAGTCTTTTGAACACTGCGAAATTTCTTATTTAATAATTCATAAGGCACCTGCAAACACAAAAACCAAATTGCAATATTAATATTTAGACTAGAAGTTTTAATATTATTTAACTTTTTTTCGCTTGTTTAATTTTAGTAAAAAATTCATCAGTTGAAAATTTAATTCCATAATTTTAATAACTGATTACATATAAATACTTTCAAAATAACAACATATTTTACCATATAAGTTATATTAATAATTACGCATTATTATCCCGAAGGGAATACGAACAAAAGAATAAGTTAAACACGGTAATATTATCTACCTTCAATGTTGGATATTCGAGGCTCTTAACGTCTGACATATTGGTTATCACGTATTCGATATCGAAATAGAATCAAACAATTCAACGCAAAGCAAAAAAGCTGACAATGTCATCGACGTATGCGCGTCGTGTACCAACTCGTCTCTGGCACTTCAGTAGCTGGTAGCCCTTTAACAAAGGTGATCAGTTTGTTTATGTATGGTCATGTAGCATGGCACACTTTAGTGTTATAAGGGTAAAATAGGTGGCTCTATTAGCGTAAAAATGGCCCCTCGTGTAGATTTTCGAACACAATTTTCGAAGAATAACAATTTTTTTAAATCGGAAACTTGATTGCTCGTAGAAAAACTCATGATTATGATGGAATTATGTATTTTAAGCCAAATTCTGAAATTTTTGATTTAAAATACAAAAATTTATTGATTTATATACATTTATAACGACTGTCATGTACGTTTAGAATTTTGATACAAAAAAAAGACGTAGGTAAATATTTACATCAACTCGATTAAAACAACCAAATAACATTTTGAAAAAAAATATTATAACACCAATGCACATACCATTTAAATTTTCTTTATATAACTCACAAAGTCAGTTTACAACTTAAAAGGAAAAACATAAAAACAACGAACTTGTGGGCTAATAATAAATCAAATGTCAATCGAGTAGTTCTTTTCCAGATGGTAAAAAGGTTTTCGATCTGATACGTCAGTACGAGGATGCAAAAATAAAAATGCGATAAAAGAAAAAACTAAACAAAACGCGTGAGATTGAAAAACTGAACTCCATCAACGTCGAAGACGCGATAATACTCGTAGCATGTGTCAGACGGACCGTGTGATTTTGGATTCGGATTTCGGACTTTGCGAATCGAGATTCCGTGAATCTTCGCGAAGGCTCGTGCCGACTCGGGAACGGACGGATGCATTCGGGTGGCGCGCGCGAGTTACTCGGCTGCGGCCGGCGATGGGGCCGCCATTTTCCTTCCAGCGAGGGAGAACAGTCGCGAGCGTAAGTCCGCGCATCGTTGACCGCCTTTTTTTCTCAAATTCTTTCCGTTTTTTAAAAGACCGCTCGGCAGTCGTGTGAGAAAGGGAAAAAAACAGCGGCAATAAAGTAAAAGAGGATAATCGGTGACCGGGCAACGAGATCGCTTGAACGCGGGCGCGTCGGGCGGGCGCGCGTGACCCCAAAAAACTCAGCTTGCCCGCGTATCTCGTGAGAAAGAAGTTGTAACGGAGGGGAAAAAAAGAAGAGCCCTCCAAAATAAGCGAGCCGCCGAAAAGGGCTCGAGCCGGTGCGACAAGCAAGCCGAGACGCGTTTCGCCCGAGAGAGTCGAGATTTTAACGATTCCGGCCGGTGTTTGCGCGTGAGTACGTGTCTCTCGCGATACCGAGGGCTCAGTGTGTGCGTTTTGACGCGAGACAACCGCCGTAATAGAGAAAACTGCTCGCAGACCCTGCAGGGGCGAGTCTTCAAAAGGGAGAGAGAGAGAAAGACAGAACGATAGACTTCGATTTATCGAGGGTACAACCTTGTGCATCTCAACGAGTGATTTGAAGTTTGTGAAGAACAGTGATCGGTGAACGGAGTCACGCTCATTCTGGAATACAAGAGTATTTGTACGTAAATAAATAAGTGAAGATCCGTGAGCATCCAGTGGGTGGTGTACGAGGAGTCTCCGACAGGTTAGTGCGGGTTCATATCTGCGGCCGAGTTTTTCCTCTAATTTCCCTTTTTCCCTTCGTACTTACTCTTACGTTGCCTTGCGTCGCGCGGTCCTCTCGCGCTGCTCCCCTCTCCTGCCCTCCACGTCTCGATACGCACGGTGCATGCGTGCACACACACAATCGCGCACGCTCCGAGATAATTCCACACGAGCTTCAAGACCAAAGACCACGTTCTCGCTCGTGTGATATGTGTACGTGGGCATGTGTGTGTATATGTGTGCGTACACCTCGGCGCGAAAATTCGCTCGTACGTAGCGAGCTTGTATGCAGTGGGTGGCATGTGTGCATCGCGTACAACGCACAATGTAACCAAGCGAGGAGAGAGAGAGAGAGAGAGGGAGAAGTTTGCCAGACTAGCCACTATGATATGGCGTAGGACGCCACGCGCTAATCTTTTCTTCCCAGTTACAATCTTTTTCTCTCGCGTGAACGTACTTAACAATCGTTCGTAATTAGCGAGTTTTTGCAAGGTTCGAATGCTCCCATGTGAATTAAAAAATAGATAGAAGTCATATTATAATAGAATTTTGATCAATTTTACAGTGTAACTTTTTGAAAATTTTTTCTTTAGAACAAAACTGTACACAGTCTTATGGAAAATCGATACCTTTTGGCAATAATACGTTTAATTTGCCGTAATAAATGTGTTGATAACAAATGTTTTTGACTCAAATCAATCACAAATAGTAATGTTGCTAACTTACGTACTAGTTACAATGGTTAAGCCCATTCAACAGAAATGAGTTGAATGAAATTTCATTTTTAATTTTTGTTACTACAGCATTTTCTATTTTTATTTGTCTAAAGTGTTTTATTTTTCATACAGTTATAATTCGATTTATCGAATAGTATTATCATTTCATTCATGTTTAGCATTCAGACTTTCAAAACTTGCAATTTATTAGAAAATATTTGAATTGATATTTGATTTGTGATTCGTGAAATTGGGTTTGTTATATAGAGATTCGTCGTAACGAGTTCCTTAACCAAAAGTTCGTTATTTGGCCGAACCGGTGACGCCGGTATTCACTAACCGGCTTCGCGGTGCGTCGATCTTCGCGAACGTACATTTTTCACTTTTTCTCTCATTTCCTCTTTCTCCTCTCTCTCTCTCTCTCTCTCTCTCTCTCCTTTCTTCTCGCTAACGAGTGACCTTCGACAGAGCTTACCGATTTGTTGGCGTATCTCAAACGCGGTCTTTTCAATTTGAGTGCACTTAATTTCGTAATATGATTAGAAAAAAAATAAATCCTTGTGTTCAAAAATATTGTGTAACGCTAAAAATTAGGGAAAGGATTACTCACTTGCAGATGACAAGCGGGATAAAGTTTTGAAAGAGATGTATTTTCACACGGAGTTTTGAGTGATATCAAAGAAACCCTCAATGGATTTTTGACACAAATTGATAGTTCATTCTCTGCAACTTTTTGACGTTCACTTCCATAAAGTTTTTCTTTTACAAATATCTCAAGAACTATTAAAGACAGAGATTCGGGATTAGCTTCATAATTTATGTTTTTCCAAGCTCTACAAAAAAGATCGATACACTCTTTCTGATAATATTAATAGCTCTTAGGTAATTCAATTGTTCCTCTATTTTTGGTTTTTCCACTTTATCTCAATATATAATTGGAAAATGCATTTTGCACCAAAATCCTCGTCACAGTGGGCCTAATAACTAATATTTGGAGCATTTTCTCGAGTAATTTTCTTCATTTAAAATGATGAAAAACAAATAATTGTTCGTAAAGAGAATTTCGACTCGAGTTTGTAAGCCGTCAAAGAACTCTCCCGTTTGCGCTTTCGCGTCACAAGCGCACACGTGTAATTCGCTAAATTGTAAGCTCCTTATCGCAAGAGCGCGAAAATCGTGAACGATTAGTTTAAGATGGCGGCGTAGCGACGAAAGAAAAACTGCGTCGTAAAATACAAACACAACGGGATCGGTTCGTAACGACAATCCGTTGTGATCTCGTTCTGATCGAGCTCTCGTGACTCGAGAAGCTAAAAATCGATTAAGAGAGATGAAAAGACGACTACACTCATTTAGCGTATTTATTGACAGCAGGGGAAATTACGACTACAGGTTTGAAAGCCGTGTACGGGCTATCAAATTGAAATTTTGTATGATAGTAGCCTTTGGTATCATAAAAAGATTCCAATTTGAAAGCGTTAAACGTAAGGAGTAGATATTTGGCAAATAATTGATCTCAATTCTTTCGCAACAGAGAATTTTGAAAACTTCAACGACAGTAGGGAGAGAGAGGGGAGGGTAACAAAAGCCCTAGGGGTTAGGAAAAAGTTGGGTGGGGAAGCAAAGAGTGGGACACATTAATGTATTTGTCACAAGTCTTAACATTCCAAAATAATCCTATCTTTTATCAACCTCATAGTTCACCCCTTGAAACGTTTTTTGCAAATATCTCGAAAAATATTAAAGCTGGAGAGTTTGGATTAGAATAAAAATTTGTCTTTTTATAAGCATTAGAAAAAAATACACTATTCTTTTTGAATGATAGTTTTTGAGTGAATTTAAAATATTTTTCACCTTTTTCTGCAATATTTTATCATTTAATAACAATAGAAAGACATATTTTGACCAAAATGTTCATCCCGGCAAGCAATACATGAACTGATACGCAAACGGTAGCGTTGCGTACTCCTTCTCTCTCTTCTCGCGAGGCTTATAAATCATTTATCGCGGCAAGTGTGCGTACTGTGGGTGTGCATGTGTGTTGCGTGTGCGCGTGTCGTACGGTCGACCGCCATTTGGACGGACGCTTCTAGAATATCATTCATTTGTATCTTCACTCCCCCTACTCGCTTGCTCGATTCCTCCCCACCACTCCGCCACTTGGCGTCTCTTCCTCCTTATTTATCTCTCCATCCGTCCTCCGTTAGAAGCCACGCCGATGATGTCGCATTACGTAGGTATTTCTCGTAGTACGGAAAACGAAAACAAACGAAAAAGGAGAGGAGTCATCGCTTCGGCGCGCAAAAATTTTCTCTCTCGTCGTGCGTGCCACCGATCCTCTTTCTCACGGGTTCTTTATCGATATTTTACTTTTTTTTCGCGCCGGGTCGCTTCGTCGAACGAGAAACACGCGCTCGTAGATAATTAACGCTCTCTCCTCGTTGCCCGGTTAACGCAATACTCACCGGACAATTATCGCACAATATTCGTAATACACGCGGTCGACTTTTTTTTTTATCGCTCGTCGAACTTGCTCGAAATTCCTTCGTCTCTGGTGCCGAACCGTTTATCGACGGTGTACCCTAACCTTTCTCTTTATCGTCCAATTTCGGATTTTTTCCTCCTCGAATCGAGGAAATTTTTCGATTACAGTGGAAAATTTTTACAAAAAGTCCGTCGAAAAGTTTCGGCGAATTATCGTCCGAAGGTTGATTGGAAAACTTTTGCGAGAAAAACAACAACAACGGGAGTGGAAAAAAAGCAGGAAAACAATTAAGCGGCGAGTTATAATACGAACGCGTGTGCACGCCGGAAACAATATCGTTTGCGAGGAAAGAGGGGCGTTATTATTTGAATTTCGTACGAGATACGCGATGCAGAGTATACATACATATCGTGAAACGAAATGCAATTCGACGCGTTTTTACTCCAATTTTCGCTCGTTTTTGGTATTTAAAAAGGCGGAACTAACGGAACGACTTACGTAATTTTACGTCGAAGACGATTCGTCAACGACGTACGATGACTGTATACTCCCAATACACATAATACACAAAGCGGGTAGAACGAGAGTCAGCAGCTGCTTATTCAGCGTTGCGCTGACCTGTATTTCGCTGACACTTTTATGTTCGTTTCACTCGACTTTTTTTTCACTCTCATACTAGTAATCGACTCTTTAAAATTTGGTCTTAAACAATTTATCGAGTAACGGTCGTTATATATTATATGGGTGAACTATTGTTCGAAAATTAAAAAAGACATTTTTAACGACATTCGGCGAGATGAAAATTCTGACGCACGGTACATATCTCTATCATCATTAGTTTAAAAAATATAGCAAGAAGTGAGATAATAGAATGAAATTACTGTTGTTCATGTCGAAAAAATTATAGAGACCATGTAAAATTTCTTTCTGAACCATACCTAATAATATTTCCAAAAAAATGTATGTATAATGCTTATTTGTTTATATTACGAATGTAATTCATCGAGTTTGTTGTCCCTTGCTATTCGTCATATTCATTTCTTCGAGATTTTGTTTTTATTATGAATTTTTTTAACTTCTCTTCCAAAGGAACTAAATAACATTCGCTGATTTTATCACCCATTATATTTCGGTTTGATAAACACGAGTGGCGTGCGTGGATTATCCCCCTGAAGTCTCGCTGTCAGAGGGAAGTGGAAAGGGTTAAATGGCGCGTCGTAGAGTAGAAACATGTAATGAGGTCGAACTCACGAATTACGCTATATACGTGTCGCGTGTCGAGGTATCGCACGTCGAGTGTGATTGTTGTCATTTGCTCTTTTTTATATTCTCTTTCTCTGTAATTACGAGAAAATAAGAATTCAGACTAATTTAAATCGACTTTCATGAATCTAATTGAACAACGAGGAAAGTTTGATTCAATGTTTTTGTATACTTTCATAAATTTAAAGATTTAAAATTTTTCACTTTTAATTTTATTGGCTTCAAATTTTAATCCTAAAATTTAATAAAGTACCCATAAAATATTGTAATAAAAAAATTGATTTTCCTTTAAGTTAGTAGATACATCTTCCCTCTTAACCAAATTAATTTTACAAAGACCTTTATCGCTTACAAGATTTGCCGATCGATAAAAATCGAGTGTTTGCCGAAACAATCAACGGTATTCCAGTTTGCGATTAGCAAATATACCGGTGAATTAACTTTTGCAGCGAAAATTGAATGTGTTTCGTGAGCGACAATTGGACATTTATTCAGAGGCGATTATTATAATCCGATCTGGTTAGTTGATAACCCGCTGCCGAACGGGAAACACGACTGATACCGTTAAATTATAACGTTCGTTGTTATCGCGATTATATTAGCTCTACGGCTCGCCCGCGCACACGCACACGAGCGCGCGGGCTATTTATTAATCGCCGCCGTATATTTCAGCGCGCGTCACTGGGACAGGCTTCCAAGTTCAGGGTTGCGTTTTATCGGATTCGATTTCCACGTGCGGAAAATTCAATACGGCAAACTAATTGGCGGAAAATGATGAAAATTTTCTTACGTTCTCGAATAACTTTCATAGTAGACGTGTATAACTAAAACGCGACGGACCGTTCTCTAAAAATTTTCGTTCACAGCTTGGTTGTAAAAACCCTTGCCGGATATGGACTCCATAAAAATCTTCCAAAATACTTCGAGCATCTCTCACGTAATACATCAATAACTTTAGAGCAAAATAAAATGTGTACTACAAAACAAACATGTTTACATTATACAACGTTATATTTTTATTACATATTTGTCAGAAAAACATCATCTGAAAAAAATTTTGGGTGGAGTTTCGAAAGAGGAGCTCCGAGTTTTGCGATGAAATTTTGCACAAAGGTAGTCCTCAGGCATATAAAAAATCCCGCAAAGGATTTTTGGCGCAAATCAACTGTTCACCCCCTACAGCTCCCCAAAATTCACCACCCAAAAGTGGTTTTTTTTTTTAATATCTCAAAAACCGTTGAAGATAGAAAGTTGTTATTGGCGCCAAAATTGTTGTTTTTACAAGCTCTATAAAAAAAATATCTACCATTTTTTTTTGTAAAATTTATTCTTTTTGAGTTTCGTTTTGTTTTTTCTCATATTACAATGAAAAATGTATCAATGAAATCTATAATTCAGATTTTTGTTTAAATATATTCATGTGGGAATTTAAATCATTCAGCCAATCGTTTTTCACGATGTAGTACCGATCGGAACACTGATAGTACTATAACAAGCGGTATAGTTTGAAATTGGTTGAGTCACGCTTCAACAATCACCATCGTCAAGAAAGAGAGAGAGAGAGAGAGAGTATCGTCTAGCCATGAGCTTTCGCGGAATCTTTGACCCATATGCAAGCGACTCTACTGATAACACCCGATACTCGAATTCCGCACAAACCCGCTGGAATTCTCGCAAGGATGAGCTATACGCTGGTATGAGAAAACCAGTTTACTCGATAATTTGTCTCCTTCCTTACTGTGACGTGCTACACACGGTTTCTGAATAATTACCAAAGTTGCCGATAAAATACCTCTCGCAGCTCGACAAAATTTACGTAACGAGAACTAAATTCCGCACGAAGTTTCGTTGTTGAAATTTTTCGTAAAACAAACAGAGTTCGTGAAAAAAAAAATCGGTCGGATTCGAATTGCGAGATTCTCAGGAATGAAAAACACTCGACGTGAAATTTTTTCAAGTGAAAATTCGTCTGAATGATACCCGCGCACCGCGACGTACTCGTTCGGCGTACCGAAACGCGTAATTGCGGCGGCACTTCGCAACAAGTAAGAAAGAGAGAGAGAAACCAAGGGCGCAATAATTCATTCCGTGAAATCATTCCCCCTCTCTACTCCGACAAAGGAGCCGTTGATTCGAGATCAGTCCCGTAAAAGAGAGACCCGTCTGCGAGAGAGACACTGTCCCGTGCCTCTGACTCCCCACTACACGTTCTCTCTCTCTCTCCCGTTATTTTTCGCTGTGCAATTACGACGCGAGGACGGTCTCGGTGAAACGAGCGACGACGAACAGCAATGAAAAAAAAGAGGAGAGAAAAAACGAAGGCGAGAGAGAAAGAGATAAGTGTCCCTGGATGACTTGGTAAAACCAAATCGCGGTCCGCGGTACTATTATATCCCTCTCGTTCGCCTCGCGATCTGCGCAAAATACGGAAAGTCATCGGACGAGAGAGGAAAAACCTGACAGGCTAGACGGAAGAGAATATGTGTAAAAAAAAAATGAACGAGGAGGCTGCAACATCGATTGTGCGTTACCTGGCTTCTGATGAGACCGAGAAGAGAGTGATAAACCAACTTCGTGATTATTGAGATAACAAAAATTCTTAACTGAAAACTGAATAACTTTTGACCGTACTTATCAATTGTATACCTACGGAAAGCGTAAATTTACGCTCTCTGCATTATTTGCTCTATAATAGAACAGTATATTGCAATGTATTTTTGGTGGGTTCCTCTAAAAACACCGCCATCAAAGGGTTAAATTTCGGTAATCAATGTTCATTTTGTGAACAATAGATTTGCGTTAACAGAGCAACGAAATAAGAGAAAGAGTGGTGATTACGCGTTCGTTAAATGTAGCGATCGCCTTGCGGAAATTTCAGTGCAATAGCTTAAGTGGTTTGTGGAAAGAGGGCGAGGGAGATAGACCGATGCGACGTAGCGAAGGAAGATGAGACGCGAGACAGAGAAAAAGAGAGTAGTAGGGATGGAGGTCTTGGAAGTTGTAACAGGTGCCCCCACCTTGCACTTTCCTCCCCTCCCCGTTTATATCGATATCCCCACCAACTCAATTTTCCCTTCTACTTCCCCGCTAACTCGACTCTTGCTGACTCCTCTATATATCTCGTAACACTTACTGTTCTATGTCTCTCTCTCTCTCTCTCTCTCTCTCTCTCTCTCTCTCTCTCTTCCTCGCTCTTCTCTATCTTTCTCTCTTTATTTCTCTCATATATGTATATATGTATTATGTTCCTTCCTACTACTACAAGAGCTACTTAGTCTCCTTTATATAAGCTCAACTGACCTGACTCAACTATCGGGCGTTACGCTACGACTCGTTCGCGCGTTAAACGTCCACCCGGTTTACCGTTTTCTATATATTCGTGAGAGCCGCTCGGAATCGTACGACGTCTAGTGGAATCTTTCCGGACCGCATCACGCCGAAGAACAAATAGTAAACTATATCGAGCCACGATGAGAATAAACGCATCGACGGTAACGCGATTACTGAAATATATCCCTTCAAGGACAATCGGAGAGTCATTGCTCGTGAACTTCTCTTTTTTCCTCCGCAAGCCCTTTTTTCTTCCCCTTCGTTTGTTTCTCTTCGATTCTCGGAAAATACCAACTCGTGTAGATTTTATACGCATATACATAAATATATACAACAGCGAGCACTTTCCTGACAACTTCGAAGCTCGTGGTCAAAGTGATGGGCAACAAGAGGAAAAAGGCGCGGGAAGAGGAGAGAGATAGAGAAGGAAAGGCAGAAAGTATCTTCGAGTTTATCGATTAAACTCCAGCTGCGCAACTTGGGAATGAATTCTAAAGGCCGGGTCGTGTTTACTCGAGATTCGTCCCTTTCATAGCGACCACTCGTCGATGTTGTAGAGTCCGCGTGGCGATAGAGGAAGAGAAAGAGAGAGATGAGGATAGGGAAACTGAAACCTCTCTCTCTCTCTCTCTCTCTCCCCCTCAATTCCTCTTCCAGGAAACCTATTGGCGCGAACGCGACTAGTTATTGATTACGAAAATGTATAATCGGTGTTTCGCCCGTTTGCCTAACTTCTCTCTCTCCCTTTATTGATCTCTAAATTATTATTGACACAAAAAATTGCCTTCTCTTTATTTTTTTCACACTCATTCCAGTAGTAGAAAAATTGAGACCAAACTCGTGTGTTTTTCAACTACACGAGTTTCATTCGAATAAAAAGTAAAAACGAACCAGTAGACGTAACATATTCTAGAATAAATTTATAATAAATTAACAAGGAAAGAAAATTACGAGCCTCGAAATAGAGAAGTGCGTAACTGGTTGAAAGTGATAACATGATTACACGTTATAGGTACATAAAATATGTTGATAAACTCCGTTGAGGTAGGTTCGTATTTTACGAGGCGAAGTGGAATTTGAAGAATTCTTTTCTCGAATTTTCACTTTTTGGACACGAATCGATAACCCTTGGGATTGTTAGCGAAGTGGGGAGAATAAAACGAGTGCGTTTATTCTTACAATCGTATTTATTAGCGTCGGCGAGTCCCGCTAACTCGCGCAACGGTCGTGCGCGCAAACGTGAACGCGACGGGTCGTTGACTCCTCGGGGCCGGTTAATTAGTTTTCCGATAATCGAGAACCCATTTCGGTATATCTCGATTAACAATCGCGACCGAATTTCCCCACCTCCGTTCCCGCCCTTTTCGTAGCTATCTCTCGCTCTCGGAAATGGACGTTACGAGCTAACGAAGAGAGAAGAATAGAAGAGGGAAAAAGAATCGCAAAAAAAAAATGAAACGAAGTCGCGAACTACGCGGGAATAACGTAAAAAAGTTTTTTCCACAATGGATTAACGCCAAAGCCATTATCTCGGGAATTTTCAATGTTACAATATCGGATGTGCTCGGCTCGTGTTAGGTGTATGGTTGTATATATATTATTTATAGCTTTCGCGTACTATAGAGCCACTCTCGTTACAAATATATAACCACGTGATGCTCGCACACACTCACAGCCATATTCAAATATATATGCGCTCTTTTACTCTACCGGGCCGTGTTTTAAACTCGTCTACTTTATATTCCTCTCGGGTAAATCTTCAAGCGGCTACCGTGCGACATAAATTAAAATCAGTCCGGCTGCTTTTACCGGTGAATAAACTAGGCCCGATATCTTTTTTTCTTTCGTTTCCGCGGCAACATAGAAAAATTAGCTGCAACTGGCCGACTGAATGACTCTAATTGCGCGTCCTTGAAAAGGGAAAATGAATTCCGAATTATAGTATTTCCTCTCCCCTCTCTCTCTCTCCCTTTCTCGCTCGATTAATCGCGTTCAATTTAATCCCCCGAAACTCGGAGATTTGCGCGCGCGCAGTTTCCGGCTCGTAACTCTCTCCGATACAAACCGTTCCGTCGACATCGCATGGGTGTTGCCCCTTGATCTGGAAGCATCCTCTGTACACCGCTGTACCCCCTCCCCCCTCCCCCTCCCGCGGTTTCTCTCCCCGGCACCCGCCCACGCGACTCCCGTGTACTATATCGTCCTGAAATCGAATCGAGGTCTATACGTGGCACTTGGGCTGTCGCGCGACGATGGCGGAGCGCTCTCTCCTATACATATGTCTGTTTATACTCACAGGGTGTTCTCGAAGTTCGGTCATTCATCTCAATGAATTGGAAAAAATAACACAAATCATTCTCATATTCGTATATCCTACCTTGTAGAAATCATTACATGAAAACCAACGCCGCGATTAAAAAGCCGGTTGATTTATTAACATGAATACTGAAATGGGCCATGAATCATTCTGAAACGATTTCCAAACTTTACTACTTTCGCACATCTCCTCGTGAACTGAAAGGTATTCTTAAATTTATAGCATTTTTTCGCTAAAAAGTGCATTTTGTCGTAATTAAAAATTTCATTATGTTTATGTTTTATATAAGATCAGATTGTCCTGAAAAATTAAACTAATCCCAACATACGTAAAAAACATGAAAGCTTACAAATTTTGTTATGCCATTATAGTTAAACGAGTATGTTGCAATTAAGAATACAATTATCATTTTTATTACTATTTTTCCTGTCTGACTATGTCAACGTACCACAACTTGTTATGTATGCGTACGCGTACATAAAATAAAACTCAAATACAGTTCCCCAGTCGATGACTGTCTGAAATTTCTATCATCCGGCGTAAACTCGAGAAGTTATTACGAGAATCATCGTGTCAAATCAGTGCTCGCCAGTTTTACAAGTTCCACGCGTAACACTTTTCCGATTGGCCGTATCGAATCGAGTGAAACTTCTCGTTTGTTCGGCAAATCGATAAAATTCGAATTATGTTCTATTCGAGATAATTTGCCGGATTTTTATGCTTCGTATAGAGACTATTCCGGGACACCCAATAGAATCGCAACCCCTCCCTCGTCTCCCGAAAGCCTGAAACCAACTCACTTCCCAACAGGTACACATGTACGTCGGTTTTACGAGAGGGAGGCGAATGGTTACCCCAGAAGGGGAGAAGAGAGAGATGGATGTAAAGGGAAGGATGAGCCAAGTGAATGAAGGGCAGAGGAAAAGGGGGTGTATCGTTGTACCATGGCTTCACCGTTGCACACGCGAAAACAAAAGAGTCCCGGAAGGGAAGTGCAGCTATAGCGACGCAATCGAGAAAAACGGAAAAATGAAATCAAAGCGCGGTGGGAAAGGGAGACGGTAGGGTAGGGGTGGCGTAGAATCGAAGAGGGGTTGAGGTTGATTGCCGGGAAGGGGCGTGTTGCAGCGCTGAAACGTAGGGATGTCGCTCTGGTCACGAGGAAGAGCTAACCAACGTGCATACAAGCGGGTGGCTGGTCATTTTTAAGACCGATCGATTGAAACCCCCGACGGCCCGGGGTCGTTCTTTTCTCTTCTACGTCGACTCTTTGTCGCGCTTCATCCCCTAGGACGAAGAATCAGAGTTCGAAAGTAAAAACCGATCTCTTTGTTCTGGAACGCAACAAGAGATAACCTCGGTTTCCTCCTCTCACCTAGAAGTCGATAAACTCGATTAAACCGTTCGCGAGAAAATCAAAGAACGCCTGCTCTCTCTCTCTCTCTCCCTCTCTCCTTCTCTCCTTCTCTCCTTGAGAAAGTTCAACTTGTATCCGTCAGTTTGCACTATTAAGCGGCAACTTCCTAACGAACGTGCCGCTGTCGCCGGGGCCAACTACTGCTGCACGCCGCCTCTTTGCTCTAGGAGATGAAAACAGTGAGGGAGGAGGGGAGGGGGGCGGCGAGAACGGAAATTACCGGCTAGAGAGGGATGCAGTTTGTAATCGTCATCTTCAATTGTAACTTACCTCTGAGGTTAAGTGGTATAAAATAATACGAGTGAGTAGACGAAGTAGCGGGGACGAAAGGGGTGACATTGGGGGGATGTTGCGGCGAATCGGCCATTGTAAACACAGAAACACACACAGATGCAGCGTCCGGGATTTGGTTCCTGTAGGGCGAGGAAAGGGATGGCTTGTTCCACCGGTGGCCAGAGCCTATATAGCTACACGCAGGAGGCTAGAAGGGTGAGGTGGCGGTGGGAGATGGTAGGGGACGGATCGCGCGGGAAGGGCGAAAGAGGAGCCATGGCTGGGTAGTAAAAGAGTGGGAGAGAGGGGATCGAAGAGCGAGCAAGCGATAGAGAGAGAGAGAGAGAGAGAGAGAGAGACAGAGAGAGAGAGAGAGAGAGCTGGCACGTCGAGGGTGGGAAGTTACCGAGACATCGATCGGGACCGGCCATTGCTTGCCACACTCCTCTACTAGGAGTCAAGATGCCATCCCCGTTTAGGGTGGAGAACCAAACTCCATGAAAACTATTCTCTCTCTCTCTCTCTCTCTCTCTCTTTCTATATATATATATATATATATATCTGTCTGAAATGCTATGTACGCACTTGTAAAGACACATGGGTCTCTCTGTCTCCCTCGGCACCTCCTTATACGCACCTCTTCGACACCGGCAACTCCACTCTTCTTGTTTATTTTCTCCCGGTCATCCGTCCTCTCGCTCAATCTTCGCGTGGTTTTCACCGTGCCTCGTTTCATACACTGGGTGTACCCCGCTGGACGAACGGCGATTTTCCATGCCGCACTGTTTAGCGGATACCGTCGTCGCTTAGGATTACTGGAATTCACGCGTCACGCTCGAGATTCGTAGCGGAGCCGAGAAGAGCGAGATGGAGATAGACCCAGCCATGCGAATTGCCGACACGGAAACTCGTTATTTCGCCGCGCTACCGGCTGAGTTCGCCTATTCAATAAAGACGAATTAAAATGTTACGGGCCAATCGTTGCGATTCCGATCTCGTTAGGCCCTCGTAGCGTTTTCCTCGAATCGATTCGGATTTCATCTAACGCGTTTTAGAATTTTTGTTCACCCCGGCGACAATTTGTACCAGTCTGTGATAACACGTATATCTATTATGTGCACGAAAATTTGAATCGACATTCAATGAGATATATACAAATCTCTTTGGAATAGATTTGCAAATCTTATTTTGACTGTGTTGCTAGATTCATAAAAGGCAGTAAATATTATGGACTTATTTGTTTCGATAATCGACATATCATACTATGATGCAATAAAAAATATATATCTACATATTATTCAACCTCAAAAACAACAACAGTTCTCTCGATAGCGCGAGTATCGGAAGGCTTATATTTTTGTTTAACAGAATCATTTATCCACAGTTAACAGAGTTTTCATAAACGAAAACATTGGCTTTTGTAAAACGAACCGTATTCTAAGGTCTAATCTATCGTAATGATGTTGACTAAATCGATGTACCCTTTGTAGCTTCTTGCAAGTTCCTAGCGCCCGTTGAAAACCTTAACGTTTTACGACAACCTTAAATAAATGAATGAAAAATATCAAGAAACTTGGTAGAGTTTCGTGCCAAATACATAATACACGCGTCACTTATCTGCCCATTTTTCAACCGTTGGCAAAATTAAAGCTCGATACGTCAGCCGTATCGTCATTATAACACCAGCTCCCCGTTCTAATAAATATTCGACGACTTCTCACCCACCCTATAGGCATACACAGCGCAAGCCAGCGGGGTAAAGCTCTCTCGCTCCTGGCAAACTCGCGCCGAGTGCCGTGTGTCAACGCGCTTTCGAAAGTGTTGTGGGGAAGGAAGAACATAGGAAAGAGGGGGATGGCACGTTCGTGGGAATATTATCGTGCCCGTGTATACGCTCCTCGAGTGAAGCGCGAGGAGAGGAAATCACTCGTGTCGCGCACCTCGGATATTCCTCTGTTCCGTATGCGCCAATGGATAAGCACGGGAAGGGCCGCGGGCCGAGAGGGAGGGAGGGGTTTCCCGAAGAGCTCGCTAATTGAGCAATGACTCACTCTCCCTATCTCAAACTCTATCGTTTCGAGTAGAAATCCACCTTAAGATTAGAGTTGTTATTTTTCTTTACACTCGCTCAAAATTGCGTACTTTCGGTTTCGCTTTTAACTCTTTGACTGCGGAGCGCTCCTGGCCTATGTCATCGCTGTGGACTGAATACTTTTTCGTTAGACTAAATTTTGTTAGTACTAAGGAATGCATTTATACGTATCTCACACACGTATAATGGTATTAAAACTTTGCTGACCGGCTATTATTTATACGTAATGGAATATAACACGAGTTTACTCGTGACCGGTCAACAATGTGTTAATTATGTACATAGGTGCTTGAAAAAAGTGACAAGCGCATATATGCGTTCTTAGTCCATACCGATAGCTTACGTCAGACGCATATATGCGTCCGTAGCAGTCAAAGGGTTAAGGCAGTAAGTCTAACATTTTGCTCCGCTCGGCTTCCTTGGGCGTCATGACGTGGTGCAGGAATGTCAAACTTTCAGCCCTCGTAGTGTAATATACTCTAGTAGAAATGAATCAAGTTTTACTTGATTAAGTCTAGAAACTGGCTAGCAATCAAATCCTGTAACTAGGCAGTAAGCATATCCAGTAACATAATCACAATTACAATATGATCACAATTATCACAATCACAATAACACTAATTATTATAATAAATAACTCTAAGTTTTACTTGATTAGATCTAGAAACTAGCCAGCAATAAAATCTAGTAACTAGGCGGTAAACATATCCAGTAATATAATCACAATCACAATTATCACAATTACACCCTAACACAATCACAATATTGATAACCTGAAAGCTGTCAGCTTTATTCAAAGTCGCCATGTTTTTGTTGATATCTAGTAAAACTGGTCAGTTACTGACTAAAAACTCGATTTCATTTCTACTAGGGTACTATTAAAAAACCAGCAGTTCGAACACGCCATCAGCATGCAGAAATCTACTGCCTTGCGCACGGTAATAAGAAAAAATACTTTATTTTCACAGTTTTGAGTTCAAGAAAAAAGATTGAGCTAATTGCCCGGTAATTAAGCAATGACTCATTCTCCCTATCTCTCAAACAATATCATTTCAAGTAGAAATCTGCAGATTAGGATTATTATTTTTTTCGTTCGATAAAATAACTCTATCTGTCTTCGATTCTTAGAAATTGTCCACGAGATCGATATCTCTCTTTAAGCGAGCACCACGGCAATCCACTCAGCGAAGCTTTTTAAAAAGAAGCATCCGGCGAGAAGTGAAACTCACCGAGAGGACGGAAGTCGGAAATTTGCGAATGAGAGTAACGTACGCACTCGCGATCTAGTTACGTTTGAAACTGGATGGTGCGCGTGCCCACAGGCGGACTCATAAGTATTGGATTACCCGCACTGAGAAAAATTTCAATCGAATTGATTATTTTCAAACAAATGAAGCATTAAAGATTCTTCCAATCATTTAAGCTACCTGGTGCAAGTCGGAAAACAGAAAATTTAGGAGAAAGCTCGTAGAAACTGGACTAAAAATGACATCTATATAATTCAAAAAGAAGAGAATAAATTGATGGCAATTTTTTAATATTTATTGAGAATCATACGAACATTCTATACAAGTATTACAACGAACAACAAAAAAATGTACAACCCTTTTCTTCGAGCTCAATACGAAAAATCCAACTTAAATCGATTATCGACGCTTCGAATTTTTCTCCTCGGGTCGATAAAAATGGAGAAAAACCAGGAAACCGTAATAGCTTGGTGCAAAATTCATACCGAGCCGGCAATTAAGCGATGGGTAAATCGTTATCTCATTTCGTATCTCTCGGTGTATTTTTCTTCTCATTTTTTTTTTTTTCAAATCCCACCGATATCGCGAGGCAGACGTTCGAGACTTTAATCGATATACGTAGTTGGAGCGAGCGAGCGAGAGAGAGAGAGAGAGAGAGAGAGATGAGTCAGTGGGCGAGGTGTTATTACGCTCGATATAGCGTGTCGCTTCGCGAGCTGGAAACATCGGACGCGCACTCGCTGCGCCATTGGAGGGGATAGACGACGAATCGAATTGAAGTTGTGTGCATACCGAGAATCTCAAGGCCGACTTTCTTTCTCGCTCGCTCTCTCTTTTTCGCCAGCCGAATTCGAGCTTAACAAATCCGACGCTGTTGCTTTCCTCCGCCCGGTCTCCTTGTTCATCCTTCTACACCGAACGGGATTTGATTTATTTATTTTTCTTTTCATACCGAACGTTTTATTTTTATTTTCTTTCTCGGTGTTTCCGTTTTCGAGTATCGATATAAACGATTGCGCGCGGATAAACGAATTGTTCGGGTAATTAAATATTCGTATAAATGCGTTGAAATATGATATTCTATTGGATAAAATTACGATGAAATTTATATTGTTTGAAATAACAGTAATCTTCTCGATTCAAACAATTTATTCAATCGTTAAAATAAACATTTCAGGGTATCGATATTCCTATCGATCGATTCGAGCTATTCTTCTTGATGCATTGTGCCTCAAAGGACTTCCTCCTCCACGATAAATAAACAAATTCTACTCGGAGCTCGAATTTTATTTCTCTGTAGACTTTTCACCACGGAGATACCAATCGATAGAAAGCATCGCGGCTTTTAACGTAATGGCTGCTCGTCTCTCGCGAGTTACGCTCGAAATTGATCGTCCAGGTGGAGAGATAACATCGAACGACGAGCGTCTATCGCATTCCGATTCCCGGCGCGTCCCCGTGTACCGAGAAAAATTGGAAGAGAACTCGTACAAACAACGTAATTTTCGCACGCGTGCTTTTCGAAGGATTATAAAGACGGTTGGACAAAGCACGAACGTGAGAAAGAAAGAGGGTGAAAGGAACGCGTATGGGTGACGTGAGCGAGAGAGAGAGAGAGAAGCGTCGTCCGCAATTACTCGACCGGTTCCTTTCGACTCTCCTGCACCATCAAAGGAGGAACGGTACTCGGGATGCCGGCTTCGCTCGTTACACCAGCTCCCTTCCCTCTCCCCCCTCTTCACTCTTTGCACGCATCGAACGCACCTTGAACTCTAGCGAGGTTCAAATCGTGTACTCTCTGTACCAAATTTACCAACTTTTTCTGAATCTTTTTTGTTAATAAATTTCAAGCAAAACTGACCATACTAAGTTGTTACCTTTCGCTGGAAAATACTGCGCCAAATTTCTTTCTACAGTTTACTGTAATTATTTCCTTAAAGTTTTTCTTCGATTCTTCGGTATTAAAAATTTGAACTGCAATGTGATTCGAACTTTTCCAACAAAATTTGATACCTTCCTGAATTTTTTTATTGATAAATTTAAAGTAAGCTGTCTCATAAACTATTTCTATTCTAACCCTTTATTAGTAAAAATTTCAGTCGTCATTCTAATTGTATTTTCAGCACGAAATTTCTTACTTTTTCTGAAATTTTTTATTAATAAATTTAAAATAAACTGACCAGTAAACAATGTTTGAAAATACCGAACACGAACCTTTGTGTTATCGAAAAACTTTTTCACGATTGTTTACGATGGTTTAATTAAAATTTGTTGATTTACTAGGTTGTTGATCTTACAATATCAATTTTTTATTAACTATATTCAATTGAATGTATTTATGTTCATATCTTAAAACATGTGTTGTACATTTTAAGGTTTCAAATAATTTATGATTGAACGTTAAGTTTTATCCACTGGGCAATTTCCTTCTTCGTTATATGTATTATAGGATATATACGTTTCTGACGAATAATTATCGAATAAGTTCGGATTTAGTTACGAGTTCACAGGTTTCATCGACTTTTTTGAGGTTTCACGCGTAGGCGGCCTCTTGTCTTCGATTCGGCAAATCATGAAAGATTCGTTAAGTAATTCCGGCTACCAAATGTAAAGTATATTTTACATGAACATCTTCATACTAATTTTGTTCGGGAAATTCTTGTACAAACAATAAATGAATTTATTTTCCTTTATAGAACAAATTTTCGTATTCTTCTTCCCAACTACTGACGATTCAAATTTAAGATGAAAAGTCATACGAATTATTATTATATGAACTTTCAGATCTCTTTCTCTGAGCAGAAAAAGTCACGAATGTCAGAATCAAGTTGGATATTAATTACAATTCTGTTTACGCGCTTTTACGTGAAGTTTTTCCAACAGTTTCTTCCTAGCGCCACTTCGCTTCGATTGTTCCATGAAACAGTCGAGCAAACATAGACCTCAACCTTCTCGCGATACAAATTATCCATTTCGAAAGAGCAACGCGACGCGTGTACGCAGGAATCTCTCGTAGGTACTTCCGGTGAGTTGTATTCGATATCTCGAGACGCGTTTCCGGTATTCGTTATAAAAAAAAATATGTCAGTAGATTAATCTGGAGAGGTGTGGAAAGGTTTGAAAAACGTTCTTGCAAACTGTTTTTCGCGATTTTCGAGCGCATACGTGATTTTCATGGGACAATTCGTGTATAGAAGTTCTGTACGGATGCTCGGACAACTGTTCATGCAGTGGTTTTCAAGATATTCGAGAATCTGGATTTCACGTAACTGAGAATGTCGCGAAAATACCCAAAAATTTGCAAAAATGAAAATGGACGCGTTACGCAGAAATCTCTCGTAGGTACTTCCGGTGAGTTGTTTTCGATATCTCGGGACGCGTTTCCGGTATTCGTTATAAAAAAAAAAATATGTCAGTAAATTAATGTTGACTGAAATCGACACGTTCTAATAAATATTCTTGACGTTTTTATTACGAAATGAAATTATCCACCTTGAAATAAAGTTGTAGAAAAAGTTTTTCATACCGCGAATCAAACTGCTCATGGAAATTATACGACTACTTGAACTTGATCCGGAAAATATTTCGAAAGAAGTGAACATCGAATTTGCTGGATGTAAATAAAATTTTCTTTCGTCAAATACAAAAGCGTTTTCTCGTTTGAAGAAGAACCGGAAATCGTCGAACGAGATAACGTTCCGAGAGTAAAGAGAAAGAGAGAGGGGGGAATAGAGAACTGGTCGATCGCGATCGATTATTTATGCGAGAAGTTGGCTCGTGCTCACGCGGTCGCGATAAACTTTACGACTTGGAAACTATTTGCCACACTCTTTACGCCGTAAGAAGGGCTCGGCGGTATCTCTTTCTTTATCATCGTTCGGTCTTCCGTTTTAATTCCTAACCTCAAATATTCCCCGATATCGAGATAAACTCGTGAAAAGGTTTTATGTCGATCGATTATTTATGCGGGAACGCTTTGGAACAATGTGGAAGAGTGGTAATCCCAAAACACACTGGTCGCCTTGTACGGACAGAGAAAGAGAGGGGAAAGGGCGGAGAGGGGAGGGGTGAGGAAGGAAGAAGGAGAGAAGTCGAGGAGAGTGGCAACGGCGGTGAGACGGTTGCGCGAGAGCCGAGAGAGGGAGGAGAGGGAGTCGAAGTTTCGCTTTAGAAGCGGAGAACTTAACTGAGTTAACTTTGCTGCCGAACCAAACTTTCCGCCAACTTTAAGTAGTCGCCTCCACCCCATCGTGTTACCTCTCTCTCTCTCTCTCTCTCTCTCTCTCTCTCTCTCTCTCCGTCTTCCTCGCTCTTGGAGACTCGAGCTGGCCAACGTTGGTACAGGGTCCCTTTCTTCTCCCTTCTCGCCGTTCTCCGTCTTCACTCTCGACGATGATTCCGGCGTGTTCGAGGACCAGAATACTTCGACACCGATACTCGTCATCGTAATTGGACCCCGCCGATACCCCTTTTCTCTAATTTCTTTGGCCCTCATTTCATTGATTAGATCCTTTAACCTTCAAAAGACAGAGTAGTTCCGTACATTGAGAAGAATGAATGTTTGCTTCGTGAATTCGAAAATTTTTTCGCGCCACACAAATATTTATCAAAATTGCCAGTACCACACAGATATTCACCTAAGAAGTTATTGTTTGATATGAATTTTTAACACGTGAATTAAGAATTTGTGTTGGAAAAAGTTTTTCTTGAATTAGTTTTGAATTAAAAATTAAAATTAACAGTAAACCTTCGAAAGAAATTGTCTAATTGACCAAATGATATTATGGATATAATTTTTTTACAAAATTACAAAGGAAAATTAAATTAAAATTTTTTGGAAATTCAATAGAAGAAAGTTGACTATTATGAATTAAACGATTATTAAATACAAATATTATACATCATGTGTAATATATATAATTCAAATTTTTCAATAAAATATGAATTATTATTATTAAAAACGTTGTTGAGCAATTTTGTCGGATCCGAAAATCGTGTCACTTTTTTTTCGCGTCGAGATAAAAATATTTCATCTCCAAACCAAAATTCAGAACTTTCTAGAAATAATTGCTAGGTCGTCGACACTGCTTTATTGAGCCTTTGTTAAGAAATTCTTCATGAAGCTCCGTGAAAACTGTCGAATGGAAATCGATAGCAATAGAGGAATCGGGTGAACATTTTTAATCTTGATGAAACGATCTCAGTTCCCCCAAGTATACATGTACAAGGTACGATGCACGATGACGTGCAATTTTGGATATAACATAGTACATGTTTTTTTACCGTGCATAGTTCCAAAGTTACTCTGAATTTTCAGTAATCAATCGAGCTTTTTAGAAAAAATTTGCGTGAATTGATCAATAAAAAAATTCATGAATTAAGATTATATTTTATTAAATATTAATTAACTTTATTTCGCAGGAGTCACATCCTGGCTATCAAGTTTAATCGACGAACAGAAAATTGAAAGAATCCTGAAATTATTATTCAGGCATTGAAATAAGAACTTTTTCTCTCAATTTTACGATTTATTTACTATTCGGAAATTTGATGGTCATTTTGGGGCAACCTGTACATACATATATATGTGTGATCGTTATTATCTCGCAGCTCGACCAGCAGTCACGTATAACGCGAGAAACGATGAGTTATGTACGGCCATTCCAGCCTCGGGTGTTTCGCTCGAAACGTTAAACTTCTCTTTTTTCTCTTTCTCTCTCTCTCTCTCTCTCTCTCTCTCTCTCTCTCTCTCTCTTCTCTCATTTTTTGTTCCTCTTGTTCTTCGCAGCGTTTTTTTAACAGCTTCCTGCATATGCATGACGATGGGTTGAGTAATACGAAAAAGAACCGCGAGAGAAGCGAGGTGGGTAAAAACGCGAGAAATGCAAATCGCGAGAGAAGCATTTTAGGCCGGTACCGATCATTCGTTGACATTGAAACAATGGAAGGGCCCTCCCCCATCTCTCTCTCTCTCTCTCTCTCCACCCTCCAGCCAATGAAGGGTATCATAGGAGAAGAAGGAATTACTCGCCACGAATGTATATATCGGATTAAATTATTTTCCCGTGGTCATAGCAGTTAGGAATAACTTTGCGAGCAACGAGTTTCATGCAAGTTTGCGTCAACGTCACTCGAATTTATTCGAATATCGGACTTTGCGGAGCAAATCCAAGGTCCCAGTCACCCCGAAGGATATGAATCTCGTTTCAGATAATTGAATTATTTTATATACAAAAGTAAACAAACAAAAAGGTGTATATTTCCTGTTTACATATATATTAATCAAAAAAATTAAGGGGACACTTGTAATTTTCAAATGGCTGTATTTTGGTTGTATTACATAAATTTCGTACTTTTTTCAAACTTTTTCTGTTAATAAACTCCTCAAACACATATGCGCTATAAAAATTTCCAAAATTTATTGACTCTTTCTATCATTTCCCTTAATTCTTTTTCAATTCTTCACTAATAAAAATTTTAGCCACAAAAAAAATAAAATTAATATTTAACTACCAAACGACTACCAAAATTTCAATGATTAAAAGATGTCTATCAAGTTGGAACCTCCACTTCGGTATTTCCGAAATATTTTTATTTAACATTCAAGAGCTAATTAAGAGCTAATAAAGTGCTATAAAAAATAATTCGGAGCTCTATCGGTTATAATGAAAACATGTGGTGGTGCCAAGTTAATCAAAAATTGAAACCTCCACTTTACAACCTGAAGCTAGAAATTTGTTATTTATACCAAAATTTAGAGCTAATTAAGAGCTATTTATGGGCTATAAGAAAAATTTTACTGCTTCTTCCGTTTCGTTATAAAAAAAGGGAAACGCACATAGTTATGTAAAAATTGAACCCTCTGCATTTAAAGAAACAATTATTTTGTGACAAAATGTAAAGATATAAAGATGCGAGCCGATAATTTTATTTCTTTACACGTTGATTATTTTAACGGTAAAATTAAAATTATGGATGCCAAAACTCTTGGTGTATTGACAATACAAATAACGAAACAACAAAAATCAAAGAACGGGATTTAGAAGATGAAATTGCGGATGCACGAGAATGTAATAAAGATTCCTCATTTATATATTACGTGAACGCCTACTCTCAAATCAAAGTTTAACCGAGTCAATTCTAAGCAATTCACCTGAAAACACGCTCTTGTTAACGCTTCGTGCAATAAGTTTTACAAAACTCTTTTTGAGGTAAAAGTGAAGGAAAATGAGCGAGAGAGAGAGAGAGAGAGAGAGAGAGAGAGAAAGGGAAAAAAGTAGAAGAGAGAGAATGTCTGGGTATTACGGTGGCACGAGCGCGTTGCATCCACGAGTTTGAACAATATAAATCAACTTACGGCATTCCGAACTTGTCACGAAAGAAAGTTTTGCCGAGTTTCGCGTCGATATTGCTAAGAGAGGGAGGGGGGGG
>NCVS01000868.1:64325-83506 GCA_003055095.1 Goniozus legneri
TCTCTCTCTCTCTCTCTCTCTCTCTCTTGCCCCCACCATGGAAGCCGATCTCGTTCGGGGTGAGGTCACTACGGCGCGCGCGAGATCGACCGGTGACTAAAGGACGCCGTTGGAGGGGGAGGATTCTCTCTCTCTCTCTCTCTTCCCGCCATGTTTTGTCACTAACCCGCACGGGCTTCCCTGCAACTCTCATCTCTCTCTCTCTCTCTCTCTCTCTCTCTAGCTAGCAATGGCGCCGTATGAACGACTTTATTCCCTCGATAACTCACCGAGGACCTTCCGAACTTTGTATCTCATTTCGAACAATTGTTGTTCCCGGAAAATTAATTAACACTCGTTAACGAGTCTTAGAATTTTGTTCGATCGTAAATAATTACGCTACTTCTCATTTTAAACACTCGCAATTTGTCGCTCACACTCGTCGAGAATTCATTCCACTGGAATCGTAGGAAAATTGTTTACTAATTTCTCAAGTAACAAACAAATTATTTTACGATCTAAGTTTTTTCAACAAACTTCTTTGTTGAAACTGCCAAATTTTTTTATTAGAAGACTGTAATTTTTGATATCCATCGGTTTAACGTTGGTAAATTTTTATCCACTCTCGGAATTAGTAATGAACGATTTAATGGGGAAAAATTAGCAGCAGCGTCGCTCGATGTCGCAGGCCGGCTCGACAGACTGTGCACGCTCACCATATGGGTCGTTCGGCTTTAAGCTCGCATTAAAACGTACGCTTCTTGAGTGGCCCGTTCTTCCGTTACTAATTTCCTTTCTTCTCCTCTCGCGGAAAGCATCACACTCTCGACTCTCGAGTACGCGACCGTGTGTTTGCGTGTGTTTCACCGCCCTTTTCGTGAAAATTAACATCGAAATCCGCGACTTTTTCCTCCCCCTCTCCCTCTTCAGTCGGTATTTGTTTACCGTGAATGTTCACCTCGAACTTTTCCGCGCTCATTTTCTCTCTCTTTCTCATTTCTCCTCTCCCTTTTGAACTTCGTTTCGATGTATTTTAAGTTTAGGCGCGTGGGATAGGGCGAGCGAGAGAGAAAAAAAAATGGCCAAGTTAAAATTACATTTCCGAACTTTAATTTTTATACGTGAATATTCTTCCGAGCAACGAGAAAGAGAGAGGGAGAGAGGGAAGTCGACCGCACTCCACAGCTATTAACCAACTTATGAATGTTCGCGAGAAATGTAATTCCTCTTCTCTTTGGATTTTTCATTTCCCACCGTTAGCTCTTCTCTTTTTTTTCACTTTTTTCTTTTCCAACCCCGGTGAAACTGAACGAAATTTCCTTCCCTTTTTATCGCGAAATGTAAACTCGTTGATCGCAGGGAACACGGTTTTCATCACACTCGAATAAACGTAAAACAACCAACAAGAAGAACTGGCGCTTGGTAACGAAAAGATGACGGGAACTTAAATTTTAATTCGTACAACGATTATTAACAGAGAGAAGAAAAAACGAGAGACGAGATTGACTAATTATACGATTTAACATTTTCTGAAAAATCCAACCTATCGGCTATTTTTACGTTGCCCTCTCGTCTCAGTTTGTTACTCCATATCTTGTTTTGAACAATTTCGTATAACAATCATTCACTTATCTGAATATTAATTAATGCAATTCACATAGCGCCACGGATTGAGCATAGAAAGTTGAAAATTCAAATCGTTTTTTGTTTTCTTTTTTTTTATGTACAGCTTTTGAGCTATTCAAAGATTTCGTTAGCCAATAAATCGTTAACCATATTCGATAACTGTATATTGGAATAATACAATATTAACGAAATTTGACGATAAAATGGCAAACAAGCCACGCGTAAAACTGAAATTTATTTAATTCGAAAAAATGAAAATATCAAGTGAAAAATTATCTCCAACCTCGGTATGATAGAATAGATATTTTACTCATAACTTCGCTGTTGATTTGATTTTCCATTTTGAACTGCGTAGAATGATCCCGAAATACTAAAATGTCTGCTTTAAGGGATCATTCTGGTTCGAATGTTTAATAGATTACTTGGGTGAATTTTTTCAAGATAATATTATTCAAAATATTAATATGAAGTTTGTAAGACTTAATACATTACATTTATTATATAGATATTTCAAAATGGTTTTTTTTTTTCGAGAGAAGTTTTATCCGCAGTTGATCAATAATGCCACACAAAATGCCTTTTGCCTCTTCGAAAAATTCATTTCATTACACAATACATATACTTTTGAAAAGGGAAATGAAAATATCAAGTTTTGGAAAATTCTGGAGCAGAATGACCCCTTAAAGTTCTCTGCAACAAAACTTACAATATATCTATCGTCGATTTCCCGTATATCTCTAAAATTACAAAATGAAAGAGAGAAAGAGCGAAAAGCTCGCAGCGATTGTTACAATGGGCGAAGTCGTTTGAATTTCACGTGTCACTAACAAAAACCCAGTCACCTCCGTGGAGGTTCTCTTTCGACGAGAGCGCGGGACGTGCGCGTGGAGCAAGTTTTGAAACAAACTTTACTTTATCGTGGCTCGGGATGTAGAGAGCGAGACAGAGAGCGAGAGAAGGGGGTGGCGATAGAGGGTAGTAAGGCGCGGAGGGGGTGGAAAGGGGTGCCGCGGATCCCTACCATCCCCGACGTTCTCCGGCAAGTAAAGTTGCTCCCAGGTTAGACAATAATTGGATAACTTCGCCCTCATAGCGCCCCATCCCTACCTACCCAACTTCGTCCTCTCCCCTCCCCACCTAGCCACCCTCCCAGTCATCTACTCCATCCGAGACCGCCCCCCCCCCCCCCCCCGGCTGTCCCCCATAATTCGAAAAACTCTGTTGCGCGCCGAGATTATGCTAAAGGGTTCGATCGAGCCGGCCAAATGAAGAGCGGCTCTGGAAATGGTTCTTGCAAAATTTCACGAGTAAATTATTCATTTTTTATTCCACCCAAGGTACGAGAACTGTTTAACCCTTACGGAACCTGGCTTAGGGACCAAGAACCGCCATTTTTATCAGTAGTTAAACTAGGCAGGTTTTGGACCATAAACAATTGCTACTATATCATAAACAAACATGCTATAGTACAAGACTATTACATAAACAATTGCTACTGTATTATAAACAAACATGCTATTGTACAAAATTTTTACATAAACTATCGCTTCTAGAACGAAAACAAACACAGTATAGTACGGATTTAAAAAACTGTTTTACCCACATTACACACTATAGGATAAGAATTTTAAACAACTGTTTTTAAAATGCTCGTACTATAGCATGTTTGTTTATAATACAGAAGCAATTGTTTATGGTCCAAAACCTGCCTAGTTTAACTACTTCTATCTCATTGAAAAATATAAAAATACAAAATATTGTGAAATTATATTTATAAAAAATCATGAAAATAACGTAACTGTAAACTCCTTTTGCAAAATTCGCTACCGTTGGCGCTACTCTTTCCGAGAAAATCTTATGGGCCCTCACGAAACGGTTTTCTGCTACATTCAAAGAATCCGAAAGTAAACATAAATTCTCGTTTTCGAATGGGTCTTCGGGATCGACCAGCGATAGAATTTCAACGTTCGAGTTCCGTCCCAGCGAGAGCGTTCAGGTAGAGCATTAATCAAGACCCAACCCGAACATTTTGTCTCCCTCTTTCACTCAAATTCCCCGAAGATTTCGAATTTGAGCGCTCGACTTTGTCCAGGTCGCGGAGCGGACCGGCTGTCCCGTTTTCCCGGAAGTTGCCCGCTCGCGTTATCCCGTAGAGGCGAGGGACGAAAAAAAAATAATAGAAGAAAAAGTAGGAAACACAACACGATACGTCAAAGCTCACATCGTTATCGGCGCGCTGGGAGACAACGATCCGATGAAATGTCAAGCTTCGTACTCGGTACCCTCCACTCTCCCCGACTACATAATTGATGAGATTATACGACTCGCGGAGAAGTCGGAGAACTAATTTTAGAAGCGCGTCGATAGCCGGCGATATCGATGGTCGAATCGATGGAAAAAAAAAGAATTTGAAGCAACGGGGAAATTTTTTTCGATTCGATAAGAAGACCCTCGAACTATAAAGAAAAATCGTCGCGAATCACTCGAACCGAAACGAGGAATCATCAATTTCTGCGGTATAATAAAGCCGACCCATTGTACGAAACTCGCGCAAGCGTTAAAGTTCAACGCTCAAGCCGGTTGTTCGGCTGCAACTGTACTTGGTAAATTCCAAGTTACGATCCCTCTCCTCGCTACGAAATCGTTGCTTCCCCTGTGCCCGTAATTCTCGCGGTGTATATGTATATCTTGCTTGTACACACGTACAGGGTGACTCGACAACTCCCTGCGTTGAATGAAATAATTTGCGAAATGTCGAAATAAAATGTCTTGTTGTTCAATAATAGGCAAATCGGAAACAAAACAACATCTTTAAAATTTCGCAGGTCGAAAGAGAAAGCAAAAAAAAATGAATTTTCTTACAAACAAATTTTTTTGTTGAGATAATTGATTTCAATTATTTCGCTGCTGAAATTTTTAATAACAAAGGATTAGGAAAAAATGAAAGGAAATGACGAAAAGAACTAAATAAACTATTATATTGGAAGTAATTTTTTTTTATATTTAAATGGCCAAATAAAATTCTGAGTGTTTATTAATGTCATGTTTTGTAGATTAACCTAAAATGAGAGAAAGATATGATAATATCTGAGAATATGATAAAATTCCCCCCAAAATTTGAATGTTACGCTTTTTCATTTTTTTTCTCGTAAAATATACGGAATTTCTCACGATTTAGAGGCTATTTAAATTTCAATAAATTTAGTTTGATTCAGGCGATAACTGTATTCAATTAATGTTTGTACATAACACCCGATACGTTTATAAACCCTTAATTAGGCGCATAAAGAAGATCACTCAATTAGGCGCATGGGGTCTTGAGTGACCCCAAAAAACATCAGAAAAGGAGTATCAAAACGAAATAAAACTTAATAGATTTTTATAGTAAATAATAAAGTTCTTTAATATACTTAACTTTAAGAAACAAAAACTAACTAGAACATTAAAATTATTGTAAAAAAACAGTGAACCTCTAAAGACACTGAAGACTGTAAGCCATTATTTTTGGAATTTCAAGTGGCCCTGACCCCATGCGCCTAATTAAGGGTCAATCTTCCTATTGGTCAGTTGCCTTCGAAAGATCTAAGAACTAAAATTAATTTCAGATTCTCTATCGAAAAACCTCGATTACTCAAAAATTCGGTATCGTAGAATGGAAGACAAATTTCATTCTTAATTTTTTGACGTTTAAAAGTGCCGCCGTTGTTCCGGGACGCTCTGTATACGTCGATGGTACTTATATGACGTATGATATACGCTGCCAGCTGTCGAACAAGAGCTTAATCTCGCCTCCTCTCTCTCTCTCTCTCTCTCTCTCTCTCTCTCTCACACTCGCTCGCTCGCTCACTTCTACCCAGTCCGCCTCCTTTTGATGATATCAAGCCCCGCGTTCTCGCTGAGTTGGCACAACATGTGCCCCGAGTCAAAGTGCTTGGGTTTGCAACTACGCGTTCGCCGGCGCGCCGTTTAGTATCGTATCCGCGAGCGAGAGCTTTCGCTTAGGCCAGCACCGATCTCATTTTGTAGCCGGCTACATTTACACCGTAGGCTACATTTCCGATTACGTACGCACGAGTAACTGTCGCGTACGCACTTTTTCCTCTTCGATTGGAAAAACAAACCTGAAAATACATCTCGCGTAGGTAAATGTGCGGAGATGTAACTGTCTTCCGCTTCGTTTCCCAACGCGAATGTCATCGAACGTCGCATCTGTCAATTTGGGTATTCGGGAAAATTGAAAAACGAGAAAACCGAACTGCAGACTTTAATTTGTCGCTTAAGTGGTTTTGGTTGTTCAATGATATTCTATCCACGCGATGTTGATATGGAAGCAATTTGTTTATGGGTGTATTCTGGTCTACAGAATAAAATTTGAGATGTTTTTCCTAAGGGTTTGAAAATAAAGTATTTGTAAAATATTATTTGATATTTGAAAAAATTTTTAATTTTCGATAAATGTGTTAATAAACAACTTTACTAAACAAGAATATTTATTTCTGTTTGGTTTTTGACCACCAGGAAAGCCTAATCATGTCAACTGGTCCTTGTACAATCATCACTTTGATTTTGTACAACTCTTATAATTGTTTTTTCTCATAAACAATTATTTAAACATGCCCAAAATATAAATATATATATGGTGAGAGAATGAACAGTAAAAATGTCCGTAGTTTTCTTTTTAATTCGAGAAAGAATATCTCTAATTTCAGTTTCTATACTCTCTTATTGTAGATAATATTTCATTTTTCATCATACAAATTATCATTTACAAGTTATTAGGTGCTAGGTAAAAAGAAAGAAAATTTTGTTGTATAGTATTTCCAGTTCTTCAAACAAGTATTAAAGCTAGGGAGGAAGAATTGATGCTAAAGGGAAAAAATTCTTTTATTGCTAAAATTTTCACTTTGAAAAAAAAATTGGCAAAAGAATTGATTCTAATCATTTCGCAATTGAAATTTTAATAATGATATAGTAAGAGAAAATAAAAGGAGGCAGTAAATTGTAAATAATAGATTTACAATTCTCATAACGCAAATATAAATTTACTTGTATCGCCTAAATAAATATAAATGTCACCGCGCGAAGTTCGAACGCATTCGCGTTCTTTGCTCTATCTAACGCGAGCCAAATCGTTGGTGGAAGAAGGGAAAAATAAAAACGTCACGCATACGTGCACGTTGTGTTGGTAAACGACGCGCCATACGAGCATTTAGCGCGATTATAATACCCACACGAGGATACGCAACGACCTTATTATGTATTCGTGTAACGCTGCGCGGTGAATATCAATTAAAATTTTACGTTACTCGCGCGCGAGCGCACGTTAACTCGCCGCGTGTGTGTAGTAAAACCAGTTTTCTGCGGCGCGTACGGAGCCGCTTGTTTCTCTCTCACTCACTGTATCTTTTTTCTCTCTCTCTCTCTCTCACCCCCACCAACAATGTCGTCTACTCGGTCTCTTCTGTATCGATAATGCCTCAAATAAAAAGCGAGAAAAGAAAGGATCGAGAGAGCTCATTGATCGACTTTAGCGTTGCGTAATTTTTTCGCGAAATATTTCCGTTGTAGAATTCTCAGCGCACAGGTCGACAATTCGTAGCTTAAAGAGCGAAATAAGGTTCACCCAATTCCGCGAGACGCGCGAGCGAGCAGGTTACCGTATATCCGCTTTAAATAAATTTTATTCCGTATAGTCCGCATTATGTTTTCCCTCCCCACTCTTCCTATCTCTGTCCCGCTCCCTCTTCGTGCGACGCACTCGCGTAATACGTACGTACACTCGAAAATCCAGTAGTCGTTCCGCACGAATGCATAACTGCGTTACTGTGGCATCGCTCCACATATTTTCCATGTGTGAGCGTCTTCTATGTAACTCTATCTTTCTCTCTCTCTTTCATTTCAGGGTTTACTTTCTTCGCGAAACTTCACCCGCTCAGCGTTTTTCTGTGCATAAAAATGGGCAGTAAATCGAAGTTAACTCGCGATGATCTTTAACGACACCCAATAAAAATTTCGATCGAAATTTGAAAAATCCGTTGGCTTTCGCGATGCTCGCTTGTCTCGTGTCTATATACGTACACACACGTACATATACATATATGATCGTTGTAGGGACATAAGTGTGTATCTTTCTCTTTCTGTTGACGTTACGAGGCGCGTACAGGCCTCGATTGGTTGACAATTGCCCTCTCGCCGAAAATGGAATGAAAATGTCGACCCACTAAAACCGTACACACGAAACGAAACGAAACTCGAGTTGGACGGCGGTGGCGGCAGCGGTGGCGCGCCGTCGCACGCTCTCTATTAACACAACCGAAAACATTAGCCCCAGCCAGTTAGTCCGATCTCTCGAATGCATCTGGCCCCCGACTCGATTGTTCCGCGTACGTGTGGTCCGTTCTGCGTGTGTCGCTGGCTTGGGTCTTCGTTTCGGTTAACGACTGCAGCGGAATTATCGTCATATAAACCGACGCCCGTGAGTTTTTCTTACTTTTCGCAGAGAAAATTTCCACAGAAGGGAGTAATCTCGCTTAGCTTGGGACGTTCGCACACCACGAGCTGTACCCATTGGCCGAGTCGCGCGAAGAGAACGCCGCGCGCTTCGTAATTTGTCCCGGTGTTTGTTAGTTCGACTAGCTAGACTTTACGCGTTACGGAATATCGAATGTTTACGTTGTGTTGCAGCATCCGCGTGGGAAATTCACCGAGATTTCCGGTAATGTTTGAGCATTTTGCGAAGGTTAAACCGGCGCGTTTCGAGGTAACCTAAAAACGTTCGAAGCTTGATCTCTTCTTGCGCGCGCGCGCATTCTCACCACACACACGCCGTGCCTTTTCGTGTACATTGTGTGCGGTTTTCGTACTTCTTACGTTGCGTGGGTCTTCGTTCGCGGGCGCGCTCTTTTCATCCCTATTTTTTATTCCCCCCTTTTACGTTTTTCCACTCTTTCGCAGTTTGCGCGACGACGCGCGATACGCCGATTGACTCGAACTGTGCGAATTACCGTTCAACGAAAGTCTCGAAGTGCCGTTTTCTTGTAATCGGAGTCCCTCGCTGCTCCTTCATCGATATATGTATACCACGATGAGTTCTTTCGATAAGATTTCATTGTTTATATGTGCACTACTTAGTTATTAACTTCGAATCTTCTTCACCTAAGATCTTTAACTATAGAAATTATTTTGTGCAACAATTTACATATTAGGCAGTTGATAATTCTTTTCTTGATTTTGATATTCATTTCAACAATTTTTTTTTGTTTATATAAATCAGAATTTAGCTAACAAAATTTAATTATCCTGAATGATAATTATTTGATTATTTATATTCGATACCTTGCTATAATACTTATCATAATGCCAATGATGAGGATAATATTAAGAATTTGACAATTTCGATCCTCACGATTCTTTTCTCTTGCATTACAGGTGTTGGCGTTTAAAAAGTCGTGATGCATTGGAGGTTTGGTGGTCATTATCTACAATCCGACCGGAATTCAGTGTTGCAAAAGCTGTTTGTGTGACGATACATCAGTGACGAGAGAACTATTTGTTAAATAAATAACTGTTCTTTATCAGACTATTTTTGGAAGTTAGTGAAAGCGAGGATAAACAGTTTTAGTGAGATTAAGAGCCCGAGTGCAAAATTCAAAAATAGGGGGGGCTTTCTGACCGATGGACAAACGGAAGATGCTACCCAAACGCCCTCGAATGGAAAACCTGAGGGGTCCAATCGCTAATGGACCCATTCAGACAAGACCGCTAGTGGCATTGTTGGATGGTCGTGACTGCTCCATTGAAATGCCAATTCTCAAGGATGTCGCAACAGTGGCCTTCTGCGACGCACAGTCCACATCAGAAATTCACGAAAAGGTAATATTTGTACTTTCTACATTGAAAATTTTCTTTATAATCGTTTCCTTTGAAATTTAAATAATAACTTTATGGGAAATTCTTTCAAAAAAAGGTACTAAACGAAGCAGTAGGAGCACTGATGTGGCATACTATTATATTGACAAAAGAGGACCTCGAAAAATTTAAAACATTAAGAATCATTGTTAGAATTGGATCCGGAGTAGATAATATCGATGTCAAAGCAGCAGGTGAACTTGGCATCGCAGTGTGCAATGTGCCTGGCTATGGAGTTGAAGAAGTAGCAGACACCACCCTTTGCCTCATTCTAAATTTATATCGACGCACGTACTGGTTGGCAAACATGGTTCGTGAAGGCAAAAAATTTACAGGACCAGAACAGGTAACGAAAAGAATTCTCTCAGAATGAAACGTGTTAAAGCATAATCATTGTTCTTTGCTAACGAGGTAATTCTGGTACTAGGTGAGGGAAGCCGCGACAGGATGTGCAAGGATACGTGGAGATACTCTTGGTATTGTAGGTTTAGGCAGGATCGGCTCTGCTGTTGCCCTCCGTGCTAAGGCCTTTGGGTTTACTGTCATCTTTTATGACCCTTACTTACCCGATGGCATTGAAAAATCTCTTGGCCTCACCAGGGTGTACACATTACAGGTATGAAACGAATCGATTCGAGATTCTGGATTATCTAATCATTTACAATATAATATAATTCATCGCAATCTTATGTACATTTCAGGATTTATTATTCCAATCGGATTGTGTGTCCCTACATTGTACCTTGAACGAACACAATCATCACCTAATTAATGAATTTACTATCAAACAGGTATTGAAATTTTATCGGTGTAGTATTGAAAATAATAATGAAAATCAAATCAATATAAATGTGTTTAATTTATAATTACGATGAAAAATTAATGCAACAAATTTTATGCAGATGAGACCTGGCGCATTCTTAGTAAATACAGCTAGAGGTGGTCTGGTTGATGACGATGCACTAGCAGTTGCATTGAAACAGGGTAGAATTCGTGCTGCGGCGCTTGACGTCCATGAAAACGAGCCATATAACGTCTTTCAGGGTCAGTCCACGCAATGTGAGTTTTCGCTAACCATACCTAACCATCCTCTTTAACCTAACAAGAATTATCATTCCACCCAATTCCTGTAATCATCGAATTCCCAAATCATCGCTTGCAACTTGAATCAAACAGCTTTGAACGTATCGAAATTGCTCCAAGCAATGATCATTTTCTTAGTTGACACAAGACTGACGAATTTTATTCGCATTCAGGTCCTCTTAAGGATGCTCCCAATCTATTGTGCACACCGCATGCCGCATTCTACAGCGATGCAAGCTGTACTGAACTTCGCGAGATGGCCGCTAGCGAGATACGAAGAGCCATAGTCGGTCGCATACCAGACTGTTTGAGAAACTGTGTGAACAAGGAGTATTTCGTCTCGACCGGGTAAGATTCGTCAATACCAATCCAACCTCCTTAATCAGAGTTTATATATATAATATAGAAGAGAAAGAAAAAAAAAATACTAAGCATAGGGTTTATAATAATAATTATACTTTTGGAGTATTCGTTGTTACTTCTTTTTCTTGCACAACCCGGGAAAAAGATATCGTAATTTTTGCAGAAACAGATTTTCAAGCAGCAGTTAACTCGTTATACACGTCCGGAAAAATGTGCGAAAGCAAGTATCCGAGTACAAGTACCGTTTGGTATAGAAAAAAGTACCTAATGTGTGGGGTTTATAAAAAGCGTTCCTCTCGAAGTAAAAAAAAAAAAAATAATAAAACTAAAATAGAAAAATAAAAAAAACTGAACTCTAGAAATGGATTACCATAGATAAGAATAGAAAAAAAACCACCACACTCGATGCGATTGGGCACTTTGTTAGAAGGGCAAATTTATCGAAGTGGCCTGTTTCTTTTCGCTTTCTTCAGCAGCTACCCCGAAGGGATCAACGGCGGATACTACGCAGGGGCGCTGCCCATTCAACAGGCCCACTCGACGACACCGCACGATACCGTACCGCCACCTCCCGGTGGTCATTCCGTCGTCGGCGGCGGTGGCGGTGGTGGTGGTGGGGGCGGCGGCGGCGGACCCAACTCCTCCGCGGGGGGCCCGGGTTCCGGGGGTCCTCAGGGACCAGCGGGCCCGACGGTAGGCGGTGCCGGTGCCGGTGGTGGCCCTACTTCAGCTCCTCCTACTGCTGGATTAGCCGGTCTACCACACAGCATAGTGAGCGAGCCCGACCCCCGGCCGAGCCCGCCCGCTCCGAGTCCCCGTTGACCTTGAACTTACCCCCCACTCCCCCACCCACCCCCCCTGCGAAACGAGTCCACTCCAGCACCACCCTCTCTGATTATCTAATTTCTCCCCCCGACAAACTCTTATTAGCCTTTTACACACGATTTTACAACAAACACACACGAAAGAAATGAAATAACGATGAAAAAACACGGAATCGATAACAATCGGAAAAAAAGTAATAAATATAAACAAATCAGTAACGAATTGAAAATAACAACTGATCCGATCGACGGCCAAATATATATATATATATAAATATTTATATATATTTATATATATATTAATAGTACATACGACTAAAACGGTGTGTCGTAGACGTGTGCACAGTTGACGTGCCCCAGAAAGAAAACAAGGAGATATCGTTGATAGATAAAAACGCAATTATGGGAATTATGGAAAAATCTGTCCGCTGCTTCCGAAAGAGAGAGAGAGAGAGAGCGAGCGAAAGAGAGAGAGAGAGAAAGTGAGCGAGAGAGAGAGAGAAATTGAGAGAGAAAAGCTCGAGGAAATTCTCCATTCTTTGAGCTAGATATACAAGTATGCGTCTCTGAATGACTCCGTGTGTATGTACTAATTTTTTTGTATAATGTTATTGTTTTCTTCTGTTACGCATTTGCGTTTCTGTGAAGCCCGGTTAGTGAAAGACGCCTTTCGACAAATGTAACACGCAACATTTATAAAACCCGATCGAAACCAAATACAGTTCGGCAGTAATGACGATTTCATTGAAAGTACGAGAGAACATTTTTAGTGCACAAGTTAAGCCGTTTGTACTACACTTTAAACCAATGCGATTACTAAATGGAATTTCTAGTGCGACGTTATAATATAATATTTTGTAAAAAGTAGCTATATATCTCGATGTAATATTTTGTATTTTAATTGGCAATATTTATGTTTTTTTCCCCCCCAACAAATGTTAATGTACATCGCAAGAACTTTATTGGCTAGTCATTAAACAAGTACAAATTATATACTTCATCGGGCCGAACGATTTCACACGGACATTTTAATTAATGACACAATTTTCAAGACAGTTTGTGTCGATAATTGAATATCGCATTGCCAATGAGTCGTTTTATGAAAATCGCAGCTTTAAGAGCAATAGGTACCGTGCAGCGTAAGAAACGATGATGTGACAACTATCTTAACGATAGCCATAGAAAAATTATTAACCTGAAATCAATACGCATAGTGAAAGCATTCTGAGAAAAAAAGAAATTATATGTACTGTGTTAATCCCGAATGGCAGAATCGTTATTACTCCAGAAACACGTACGTTTTGTAGATTTAATTTACAATTACTATCAACTTTTATAAATCAGTTTTCCGACATTGATTTTGAGAGAACAACGTGTAACATATTGTCATACTGTATTTGGGTTCGCACGTACTACGACATGATATTTTTTTGTTAAAACAATTTTATACAATGAAAACTTTTTTTTATTTGGCAATTAAACTTTTAAACAAAATACTTGTAATTTGCGTCTTTCGGAGTTCCGAAAATCCGAGCTGTGTAATGGTGTAGTTCAACGGGGTCCTCAATCGACAATTGAATACTTCCTTTTTTATATCTCGTTTAAATTGATACAAGCTGTGTGAATGAGAGCGAAGATCGGGACACCAATTGATTTCCAGTCAACTCGCGAAGGACAGTTTTTGGTATAATAGAATGAAGCGAAAGAAAGAACATCGGGGTATTCGTAAACGCGTAAACCTACAAATGTACTCCATAAGACGATTATGTTACAAGCAATGTATAATTTTTCTTGTATCATGTAATTACAATTTATGCGTCGACTCGTTTCATCACCACAAATGTACAGTTATAAGGTTTTTGTAATCCGTTTTTATAATCATTGGAGCATCTTTATTACTGAGTGTGCATCACGTTTATAGTTATATATCCCAAACTAAATTCGAACAATAAAGAATATAAGTTTTTCTTATCTTTTTCCGTTCAACAACCCCTTTTTTTTCGTTTTACCATAGCGTTTGCGAGTTCCTCGATGTTCCGAAACTGAAATTAAACGACCACGTCGTCTACAATGCAATGATGAATAGCGTTTCTTATAATATCGCGGCTTTTTTCACCGTGAAAATTAGCTTACTCTTGTGTTTATGTGAAAACAAGTTTATGATAAAAGAAAAAAAAATGACGAAGAAAGAGCAACTCAAAATTTTCTTTCTTCATTGAAAAATCTTGTAGTAATCGATTTACAAACTTCGAAAATGCGAGCGTTAATTTACGAGTGAGTAAGATTTATAGGAGCGAAAGAAATCGTGCAGTATCGATTTTTATTAATTGATAATTATAATATGATTAATTATTGTATTAAGTAAAATAATGCGATGTTACGAACATTTGAGAATATTATCGGTAACGAACCGTAAAAATTGACAATTTTTTGAGATAAAGTATGGAAGGCGATGATAATAAGTAAATAAAAGAAAAAGAGAACGAAATATGGAAATATCTATTTTAGAGACACACATATCTACTCGGTTTTTTCTCATGTATGATTTCATTTTGAACAAAAAGTCTTTAAATGAAAAATTTATCGCGTGGAGTGGCTACCGTCATAGTAATACATAAGTCACGACACATGGTGTTAGTAGTCGTTGATTCGATAAATCCAAAATTTGCGAGCAGCCGTAGAGTGTCGTATGGAACATTTTACGTCGGCGTTTTGTTGAACACAAATCGCGACAAGTGATATAGACAATTAGTTTTATATCCTCAGTGGCAGTTTCGCCAGATATATATTTTCTTCGATATTTAAGAAAAAAAAATGAAACAAAATGAAGATCATTCAACAAGATAGACTGAAATGTTTTGGTATTACATCAAAACCTCTGGGATGCATATTGAATAACAAGCTTATGCTTTAAGTGGAACTTTCGGGTGAATGAAAAAAAAAAAAACAAATTATATATGTAAAATCATTCCAACTGATTATAGGTTTAATCGAGATGAAACATTCGATTGGTATTGAGCGAAAGTGTTAGGTACAAGACTAAAAAAAGAAAAAATAAAACGTTGAAAGAGTGAAAATGAAGAGATAAAACGAAGCTTTGAAGCATCACAGATATAGACGGCGCGACAGAGATGGCATATACATTTTTAAATAGAAATACTACGTACATAAAAAAAATAAAAAAATATACAATTGTACATGCTCGTCGCGCGACAAGCTGGTCCCGTGAGCTGCATGCTTGAATAGACAACTTTTAGTAGATTAAGCGGACCAACTCGTCATTGCGCAGCCGTACGAAGTACATAAACGTAGAAAACATTATACATACTTTTTTTCAAGAATATTATTACTTATAAATACATCATTATATAAATATTATATAGAAAAAGAGAGAGAGAGAGAGAGAGAGAGAGAGAGTGCGCGCGCGAGAGAGAGAGAGAAAGAGAGAACGAGAGCGTGCGAACGAGCGCAAGAGATTTTTTGATGAGTGAAAATGAAAAATGCTACTCTACAGAGAAGACAGAGTTGTCCTTATATAATTTTAATTACGAAAGGGGTTGAGAGGAACGAGGCGACTTCGAGAAGAAGAAATAAAATGTGAAAAAGAGAGATTAGGGTTGCTGTTGGCGCGAAACCAATTATTATCCAAATCGTACGCGATTAGAGTCGACAAACACGGAGATACCTCTCTTCCCTCTTCTTCGATAAAATATGGGTCCTTGAAGCTGTAGGATTTGCAAAGAAAAAAAAACTCACTTATTCATTCATCTGTTTTTAATAAGTTTTTCTCATATGAATATTATATTATATATATATCATCTATATGTATATATATTCATACATATATATATATATATAGATTATTCTTTTCTCCGACGAAATAAATTGCGCCAAAACACCTTCATTTTACAGTTATATATATATATATTCAAATATATATATATATAAATTATATATATATAAATTGCAAACTAACAAAAAGAAAGCCACAAGGTTTAAAAAAAACGAAACAAAAAGGTTGAAGGTGGTGAAAACAGCAACATTAATATTATAATTAATAATAATTATAATAAATACAATATTTGTACAATAATCAACGGTGCTGTGGTGGATGCCGCAGGTCTATCTGTATGACAACCCTTGATCGCCCATCCTGACACCCTTCCGCGATACTTTGGTACCACAAAATCAACATTCCGCGCACTCTGCGTCGTCCTTCTGTTATCATTCGTCGAAATTTCGTTCCTACTATTCTTTTTTTTGGTAACAACGCGATTAGGTGAGTTTCAAATGTTCAAAAAATCGATTTTCTGCGTTATTTCGTGCTCGTACAAAGGAATTTTCGTTTTATTAATCGCAATTCATTTTACAATATGTATTATATAAATTTGAAAAGAATGAGATGTTTTGTTTAAATTTCACTAAAACCTCAAATTGGGATATTTAATCTCCTTCGTTTAAGCACAAATTTTCTATATTTACTAAGGGAAAATTTTTCGATTTTTAATTTCTGGTGAATATATCAAGAATTATCTTGATAACCGCACGGGCTGTTTTTCTGAGAGGTCTCAGAGAATGTAACTGAATTTTTAAGATTCTTGAACGAAAATTTCACAAAATAATCTTCAAATGAGCCCCGTTGGTATACTAAATGTTATATATAATGTATCTCATTGCATATAAGGTGGGTTGAGCCGTGATTATGACGAATTTATTCTACTCACACTAATATTCACCTAATTCAAGGTTTAACCCAAAGTTTTTCTTTTAATATATAAAAGGATAGTATACCATTCATTAGTTAAGGTGGCTATCCATGGCCCACCAACCTGATAAAAAAATACACTTTTTTGAACCTCTGAAACCCGCCTAACTCCTTAACTCTTAGACAGCCGACAATTTTTGGTTCAAAACTAATTATAAAATCTGACAAATTTGTATATATCTTAACAAACTACAGTACTCTTAAATTCACTGGCCTGAAATGGAGCCAGGTCAGCTACGTGTAAGCAGGTAGATTTCCAAATTCTTCAAAACAAATTTTTGGGGATCTTTTTTTATCAAAAACCATATTTGAGCACAAATGAATAATAAAATAAAATTACAAACAATAAAATAGCACACTCGAATTAAAATAAATAATTAAGTGATGACGAAACTAAAAAATATGTATCGAAAAATAGAAACTATAATTAAAAAAATTTACATTCAGGCCCAAGTTAAAAAATAATACGTATTTGAAGCCTAAAAGAAGAGCCAAATAAAAAATTCGATTATAAATTTTTTTTATCAAATCCTGCTCACGCAAAAACTGACCTATAATCAAACAAATGCTTGAATTTTTTCGACATTTTCATACACCAAAGAATAAACGTTTAAATCAGGTTTAATTTTTCCTCTCAGAGGACTATACCGGTTGTCTAAGGGCGAATATAAAACAAAAAAACTTCGTCAAAAACTTTAGATAAACTCGAAAACGGAAAAAGTAGCGAGGTTCGATTATTCGTTGACTTTTCTCCTCGTTGGTTCGCCGAAAGCTGAGCTCGTTCCTCGACGTAAAAAAAGTGGCGGCTTTACCCCGAGCGAGGGGTTCCCCCGGCGAGACTCGGCTGGTAAAAACGCGAGCCGGAGTCGTCGGTAACGTGTTCTCGTTCCGTCGCAAACGTTCAGTCTTATCGCGTGTATCACTCGGTTTGGCTCTCGCGCCTCCGCACTCTGCTTCGTACATTTGTACTTGTCGCATTGCTATATCCGGCACGAAACTTCAGCAAGTTTCCTGACGACCGGTACACGACAGCAGCGAGGCAGTCGATCGTCGAGACGACGGTTATCGTCATTCAATGTCTCATCGTCGATCCCGGCGTGAGCCTATCACGTTAAGGAGCCACCGTGCACTCTCATGTGTCTGTTGAGATTCCCGCTCTGGCTGAACCTCAGCAAGCAGAGCTTACACTGGTAGGGCTTTTCGCCCGAGTGAATTCGCAGATGCTTCGTCAGCGTGGAACTATCCGAGAACGCTTTTTTGCAGAATCGACATCTGGGAAGGAGAAATTGAGAAATTTGTACTTTTTTTTTTTGCGCACTGATTGTTATTACAGTCTGATCGATGTAGGCAATGTTAAGGCAACTTCGAAGCTACCTTGAGATACACTGAAAAAAAGGTATTTTTCTACTCAGAATACAGAATATTTTTCATCCGAGTATTCTTGTTCGCAGTATACTTTTACCTAAATATTTTAGATTTAAAAATATTGGTATTTTACCCTTCAAAATACCAAGGGTTTTAGCGGGACCAAAATTAAACTCTTTGTCGCATCCACTGTATTTTAATGCAAATTTTATCTCTACTATTTATAACATGAATAATGGATAATAAATAAAATTAATATATAAATCGGAAATGGAATTAAATAAAAAATATATTATATTACTTGTTATTATTTCAAATTCATGGTTCGTTTTAATTCGTGTTGACCAAGCGAAGTTAAGTCGGCCATATTGATTTTAGTATTTTAATAACAACAATATCTACCAAATTTTTTAAAAATCAATAAACTTATTCTTATGGATAGTATATTTTGGTATTGTTAAAATAAGACTACCTTTATTTTTATCATCAGCAGAAATATTCTAGGTAGAAAAATACTTTTTTTTCAGTGATAGAATGAAAATTTCGAATTTCAAATTTTTTTGACGTTTTGTTACAATAAATATGGAATCTTTCTAAATTTTTGAATTTTATTAATTGGTACACAATGAAAAAGATTTTGGATTCAATAGATATTTATCAATAAGGCTGGCTTGTTTTTTAACATGATTCAACAAAACTGTTTAATTCAGAAAACAATTGTTTTGTTAATTTCAAAGAATAGTTTAATTCACTGAAACATATTTGTTTTATATGGTTAAATAACAATCAACAGTCGAAACTATTCTTTAAATATGTGCTTTTAAGGAGAAAATTTCGTGATTCATTTTTTGCAAAATAAATTTTTTCAATGAATCAATCTGTAATAGAAAATAATACAATGAAAATTTTATAAACAAGTACCTCAGTATGGCATAGGTACTGGTTGAATACGAATGATTGATATTCAATATACCAGGTAAACCAGTTACAATAATAATCGTTTTTATCTCAAAAACATTGTAAGTTATTTCTGTGTATTGTTATAGAGAAATATTTTTTTTACAATCACGAATTTCGGAAATATTCTTTGTCAGATTTATTTTGAGATTACGAAAGTATGACTATCAGGTGTCCTTCTTAAAATCAAGAAACTTATTTCATTGTTGGTGATGATATCATCTTTGATATACAGGGTGTAAGCGCAACCGCATGCAAAATTCCGGCAGTGGATAGAGCTTGAAATTGTAAGCCGAAATGATCCTATTCGT
>NCVS01000873.1:6289-67730 GCA_003055095.1 Goniozus legneri
GACTTACACGTGCACCAACTGCACAGGGAGAGATTGCACAACTCTTGTCGCGATTGTCGTATGAAGTGCAAAGAAGTCTAAATGTTACGATTTTCGATCGTTTAATTGTACATTTCTTTGCTGCACCATAAGTACAGGCAAGATGTTATATTAACACGTATAAAATGTTGAAAACTGATTCGCCTGAAATTAAATATTGTTTTAACACATTATAAATGTTGAATTCAAAAAATAACAATCTTTATATGTTGTCAATCTTTTTTAACATCTTTTCTTACATTCTTTTAACAAAAAACGATGTTAAATTCAAATTGGCAAACATAATTTTAACTAAGAAATATGTAACTTTTCGAAGTTTAATTGAAATATGTTGTTTGCAATGAGGTGTAGGCTAACATACTCGATTCTGAAGATTGTTCATGATTTGACATGAAACTTTTAACAATCGATTTTTTTTGAACATATTACACTTCATTAATATTCATTTTTACCGTGTACCCTTCACCTTTCAATTCGTAATTTTTCACAAACTCGTAACACGTATTGTATCAGCTTGTCCTTCGTTGAAAATTTTACGAGAATTTTAACTATTTGTTAATGGCCCCTTAGTTAAACGTGCGAATATATCGTACGAAGCTTTTGTGATAAACTTTTCTTTCGAATTTTCGTTTTCCCCTATTGGAAGGTCGCCTATGCATCGAATCTCACGAATCACGCGTACACACGTGACCTGCATCCGTGCGAATAAATTCCTCGTTCTTTCTTTTTCTAGTTCGATAACATGCAATTAATATGACATAACAACATGTGACCTACAACGGCCACTACCATGCAAATGATACAGTTTTGTTTCTCTTGTTGCTTACTCAGCAATACCTGTTGCAATCATATCGCAACCCGAAACGTTCGAGGTATTATATCACAATTCAGGTTTAATAAGCCATTACAGACCTCGTACGATTGGATTTTATCGAAGGATAACTAAATTTAACTGATCCATCGATCGAAAATACAATTACGACGAGCACTTTCATTGTTTTTGTATAAATTTGATTAATCGACAAAACAATACGTGCAATCGATCGATCGAATTGCATGACCGAAGATAACAGCGATAAGTGCGATAGAACGTGATAAAAAACATATCAAAGGGGCATCGTCGTGTTGAATATGTTTCCAAGATGTTTCGTTCATTCGGTAACGGAAATGGCACGTTTGTTGTCTCGAAGAAAAATCAATACGATCTCGATGAAAATAAATTTGAAAATATAATTGCGAAATGTGGTATAAAAATCGAAGCAACATTTTTTATACCATTAACAAAATATAGTATGGTATAATGAGGTCGAAACCATTTGATTAGTAGTAAGTCAACTGAACTGGAACGAGTTCATAATTCTGGAATAAGATTTTTTCATGCTTTATATATGACGTAAGCCTGACGAAACTAGTACCGCATTAAAGTGTTACTTGTGTGACCGCTTTTTATTTCTTTCTCGGTTATGAAAATCCTAATTGAAGGTTTTCTTCCCTTTTTTTGTTCGTTCGTCAGAGAATAATTATCAAACGGGGAACATAAAAGTAAAAATATCGCATTGAAAAGTGCGAACTCCCGAGTCGAAATTTAAAGCTTGTTTCTCGTTTTTAATGTCTCATTTGACAAGACGAAGAAGTTTTAAAAAAGGTAAAGTTACCTACAATGCTAATGCATTGATTTTAATTTCGAGTTCTAAGTCTTACTTAGTACCCAAAACTGTACTTAAAAGTCGAATTCAAGACGAAATTAAAGACAAAGACGTTAGAATAAAGATGATTTTAAAGTTGAAAACATCTAGAGAAAGTTGAAATAAAAAGTAAAAAAATCGTATATAAGACAAACTAATACAGCTATAAAATATTTATTTATTTCAAAACTTTTAATTTCACACTTAGTGTGAGAATTATAATTAGTATGTAATATGTGTGTGTGGAAAAATCTTACATGTAGTTATTTAATTATTTACATTTTCATCGGGCAAAATTGAAGGTATTTGAGAGTAGTTGTGGTGGTTATTTCAAATTATTTCAAATCCAGCATTTTCAAAACTTTTTCTAAGCTAAAATAGTTTACTACCTGAAAAATTTTTTTAAGTTTCAAAACAAAAAAGTTAAAAGTATACGCCTAAATAGGTGTCACAAGATAACAAAGGTAAAATTCAGTGCAAACGTATTTTTCGTAAGACGAAAAAGTTGAAAGAACATTTAAAAAGTTTATTGTAAAATAAAGGTAGAATTAAATCGAGAAGACTTTTTTTTAGATTAAAAAGTAAAATATAAATCTAAAATTGTCGGCATACACGTAAAAGAAAATACGTTAGAAAAGTCCTAATCAAGTTTTAAATTTCGTCTCGGGCTGTATGTCTTGTCTTGTCCATTATTGCTGTTGCTATTTGCACCGTTACAAAATTGAACTTTAATTATTGATGACTATCTTTTTCTGTAGGCACGATGCTGACCGATATGGACGAGTTGCCGTCCATCAAATTGGGAGACTTCACGCTCCAGTTTGAATTGGGCACACCCAGCGCGGAAATTCAGGAAGTTGCTCGTAAAGAGCTTAGGGAGTCTCCTGAAAATCAGCAAGAGGGAATAAAGCGATTAAGGGAACTGTTGAAAGGTGAGGAAAAGCACTCTTGCAACTTATCGAAATATATCAGACATTTCCAAACATCCGTTCGACTTCCTCGCAATGTGTCTTAAAAAGGTTCGGTTCGAAAAGCGAATAAAAAAAGTAACCACGCATGCCCGTACTCACGTGCTCGCACCGAAATGGCAAACGATTATACAACGCAGTCTCGTATTTTTCCAGCCGAAACGGATCTCAAATGTCCGCTGGATAACGAATCCTGGTTGATCAGGTTCCTCAGACCGTGCAAGTATTACCCGGACTCCGCGTGCAAGCTCGTCAAGAATTACTACAACTTCAAAGTGAAGCACGCGAATGTCTACGACGGTTTGAAGCCAAGTCGCGAGAAGAACATCTTTGAGCAAAATATTCTCACGGTGCTGCCCAATCGAGACCAGCACGGCAGGAGGATTCTTATTATCGAGCTGGGCAAAAAATGGAAGCACAACAAATGCAGCCTCGACGAAGTCTTCAAGGGCTGCGTTCTGTACCTGGAAGCTGCCATGCTGGAGCCGATATCTCAAATCGCCGGCGCCGTCGTCATCTTCGACATGGACGGTCTCAGTCTTCAGCAGACCTGGCAGTTCACTCCTCCCTTCGCCAAAAGGATAGTAGACTGGCTTCAGGACGCCGTTCCACTCCGAATCAAAAATATTCACATCGTTAATCAGCCTTACGTATTCAACATGGTGTTCGCGCTCTTCAAGCCCTTCCTCAGGGAGAAACTCAAGAGTAGAGTAAGTTTAAATAAACTTTGTTGGCTTTTTGTCTGAATTTGACCGCTTTCTTAGTCGTATTTGTTCCGTATTTGTGAAAAAAAAACGACAAAAACTGAATTAATTAACCCATTCGCTGTCAAGAACGAGTATACTCGTCTTTGGCAGGGTGTCACGCATTGCCAAGGACCCGTCATTTTTGACAGATTTCCACTTTTATTAACATATTTTTAATGCAAATATGTATCTATTCTTCCCATTTAAAGTTAATCGTTTATAACTATACTGGTTTACAATTTATTATTTCGTTATTGTTTCAAATTAATACTCTCTTACGAAAATAGGTAAGTGAAAGTGTTCATAAATCTAGTGTTAAATCAAGAAATTCGGTAGAGTTCGAGCCAAAGTATAAGAAAGAAAATTTAAAAAAAAATATAAAAAAATTCAGGCTTTTGAATTATTAAATTTTTTTGGCCACAAGCATAAATAAACAATAACACTCAAAATATAAATGGCAACGGGAATGACTTCATATCATTCAAGCTTGGCAGTGAATGGGTTAACAAAGAAATGAAACAAAATGCAGACTATCTACGATCAAAAAATCGATAAACTTTTTCTTGGACAGATTTAACGATGAATGCAATTTTTTTTCAGATTATCTTCCACGGTACCGATCGCAAATCTCTTCATCAGTACATCTCACCGAAATGCTTGCCAGATCGATACGGAGGCAGTTTGCAATTACCGGTTGTAAGCGGACCTCAGTGGCTCGAACTGTTGCTCAAGTGCGATAACGAATATGACGGTATGTTGTTCTTTTTTCAGATTTTCAATATCCCCAATAACCATGCCTGCAATGCAAAATCTGCTACGCAGAGAATGCTGTCAAACTGCTGTCAAGTTGACTGCAAAACATGATTTTTCAGACTTTGCTGTCACATTGACATTAATCTACTGACGCAGTTTGTTGTCAATCTGCACCGCAGATTGATGTCAGATTGGCTGCAAAAGTTACATCGTAAAAATTGTGCAGGCAATCTGCCTTCAGATTGGTGTCAATTTTTAGTATCATTGTCAGATATTAGTTAGCGTTAGCGTATTTTTATTGTTAGATGACGGTAAAAATGTCTGAAAATCGCTGCAGATCGACAACAATTTCGGCATTGCATATTTTAGAGCCAATCTAACACCTATCTGCATTGACAGATTACCGTCAAGTTGACTTGCTGTTTGACGTCAATCTGCTGGCAACTGGCTATTGGGGATTATTCGACTATAATTTAAATTTACGAATTCTTTCAGCTATCAACTCTTATGGATACAAGAAGAAATAGACACGCAAAACTCGAATAGATACCTTCCGGCCAGGAAGACGAAAAATATTTTACGATTAATCGACAAAGTCAGTACCGACGCGTCGATTCGACGAAGGCTGTGGATGACGATGGTGCTCTCTGATCGTGACGTCGTTTCATCTAGCATTCGGCTTTCCTGATCTAACTGATTAGTAGTCTCTTATTAGTTTTACCTCACTCCAGTTAATGATTTTGAAAATTTATTGCTCTTTATCGTTCATTGAATTCGTAGTTTTAGTTTAGCGGTTAATTGTCTGTATATTTATCTGCTTCGAAGTTAGAAACGCGTAGCGTTTTTACGTATTCAACCTTACGTCCGATATTTAATTTGACTTATATTATAAATATAGTATTTTTTCTAAGTCTTCATTTTGTGGTAGAACCTATATAAGATGAAAAAATAAATACGCCTTGTATGGTAACATAAAAGTAATGTTCGAAAAATATATTTTTTAATGTAAACAAACAATACGTTTACCGAGTATGTAATTACAAAATTGTATTTTTAGCCAACTTTGTTACATTTTCTATCGTAACCCTTAATAACTTACTCCTTATACCTATCAACTACCATAATGTAGTTAAATTCGTATGAAATAAAATATTTGGACAATAATTTCCACCTAAATATTTAGAATTTCACATTGATAACAAATAAAATCAAAATGAATATTTCAATACTAACAAGTACCATGAAATAAATTTCAACAATAACTTTACTAGCACGATACAACGTATACGCATTTTGTATACCTAAATTATTACAAATTTCGTAAAAAAAATAGCTATTCAAGTATCGATAATCCTAAAATAGAATTTCGTTATTTAAGATTATTTAAAAAACTTGAGTACTCGAACTATGAGAATTATTTTTCGCTCAATTTCTTTAGATAACCGCAACTATTTGAAGCTGAAAGAAAAAGAAAAACATACATTTAACGTGAGAGAAAAATCAACTCGATATAAAAATAATGTACCTTCGAAATCAGCTTCAAAAGCACAGAAGTATTCCCATAAACTTTCACCGACAGCTTCATGTGGAATGTCAAGCTCTCCGCCTAATCTCGTTGGCAAAGCTTTCGGATCTATGAATTTCAGTACGGAAGCTCTATCGGTTCCGTGAAATATTATTCTTTTTCGTAATTTTTCCTAGAATCGAAAATATGAATTAAATGTACTGCTATTGGCTCGTTCTACACTAATGCCTACGTACGTTGATGAAAGGCTTGAATATGGCAAAGACCATATTAAATACGTATGGCTGATTCACTATATGAACTCCTTTCAGCCTAGAAGGCAAGCATCTCTGAACCCATTCTAATACCATACTGGCGAAACTGGGCGTGAAGTAAGTCACATGACTGAGCGGCAATCCTTCCATATCGAGAATTACGCGAACTCCGGAGACCTATAGATAAAAAAAAATCATGTAAATAAATTGAAAGATTTTCACGTCAAGGTAATCCCGATAACCAGAATAACCGGTAGCATAAGAGCCGTACACTGTTAGAAAAATTTTGAAATTTAACACAAAAAATTACCTGAATTTTCACATTTTTGTGATATGAAATGAAAGTAATATAAAATAATAATTAATTTTCATAATTATATACTTAAATTAACATTTTATACTTGAAATTTTAATAATCGGAGCTATGATTAAAATGTTTAAAAATCTTAAATACTACATGAAATTTAATATTGTCGTTGTGTAAAAATTCGTAATATGATGCGCAAACGTGATGCGTATTAGAACAGATTTTACTGCGTTCTGGAAAGTACGATCATCAGTACGTCTGTACGTCTATTGAATTTAATAATTGATCTTTTGAATTTCATCAAAACTAAATATGAAATTTAATACGACACCTTCTTAATTTTTAATATTTATTTGGATTCTTGTGTATAAGTTTTAGTTGAATTTTTGACAGCGTAGAAAATCGTGTTTGCGCGTTCTGAATTAAACATCAGTGTGATTCTTGGAAATACCTGCGTCTTTGGCTCAGCCATGGCCCCGTCTAACGAAAGCATAACGGCTCGGAATATTTCCTCGAGACTGATTTCTTTCGGTTTCCACACCTTTCCACTCTCGATCAGCAGTATACGACAGCCATCGGAATTCCTCACTGGAAGAGGCGTCATTACGATAGAGGTCATGACCTTCTTCTCATTGCTGGGGAGTAAATCCTTACACACGCGTGCGTAATTCACCCGGAATTGGTAGAATTTTTTCATCTGTCGAAAATGAAATTGATCAATGTTCGGAATCGATTATTCAATGGTATGAAATTACCAGAGTCACTGCACTTTCTGGGTACCACTTGACGGGTCGCAAGAATTTTCGGAAGTAGGCGTCATCGTCGGGAACTATCAAGTCGGGTTCATCTAGACAGAGAAGCGACGGAATCAGATATTTTGGAAATTTCAGTTCTATTTTTCATTGCTCACTGTATGCGTTAGTCACATTCACGACTACAATCAGATCGAAATTACGGTATATATTGTGGACGTCAAGAGGTCACGAATATGAAAACAAATACCGGAAATCACACGGTTAAAGCTTAATCAAGTTAGGCTTTTGTCTAAATAGCTTATCCATATAGCGCAATAGGTATGTCGGTTATTTTTCACTTACATTTCGTAATTCGTTCGAAATTTTTTAGTGCAACCGTTACAACTGAATTTCTCTTGATAATATATTGTCATAATTGCGCCGAAATTCAGGAAAGTATCGGACTTACGCAATCCATTTCAAGATTGTTCCAACCGAGGAACATAATTCTGTTGGAGGTCACCGAGCCGTAGCGATACGGAACTTTCATTTTCGCTAGACCGGTTCCGATGCCCCGCATCTGTGTACGTTTCCCCACACGCACTCACTTTCAGCCAAATATTGAGACTACTAGCGGGAAAGTAAACGAAAAGTAACAACACCAAAACTGTTGATATTCATTCTTTTCATACAGCTATTCACTTCTAGAAACAACGCGAATCAATTTTTGTTTTAGCAGCGAAGATAAAAACATTTCTTTTGTTTAAGGAAATTGAGGCATTTCATAAAAATGATGAAAAACATTTGTTATACCTAGTTCTCTTCTGATAGCTCATTTAATTTAGAAACTTTTTGTAAAATTTTCAAGACGATTCGGAAGCTATTTCGAACCAAAATTAACTAGTAATTTGTAAATTCGTAAATTTGTAAAATTAACTTTGTAAATTTTGACAAGCTAAGAACACATTTTGATTTATAACAAGTCAAAAAATAATGCCAACAATGCCAAAATTAGATATGTTATGAAGCAATATTTTCTACATATTTCAGCACTTTTTCTGACTCGATTAATAAACTTTTAAGTAATAAACTTCAAGCTTGAATATTAGTTGACATAAAATCTAGTGATAATCGTGACGTCAGATTTGAAACTCAATGGCAGACAATTCAAATGTTTGAGATTATGTACATATTGTATCAAACTGAAACTAAAAACAATTTGATAAATAATTTTATACCTAGTTGAATTTTTGAATTTTATTTGTTCATATAAATATTAAAACTGAAAAATTTTTAATTTGAAACAAACTAAATGAATAGCTATCAAAAAATAGTTTTTCTGTCAAACTTCTAAATGATATATGTATACCTAGATCATATTTCATATTTTATTTTCTAGTTTTGTTAGAACTGTATTGTTTTAATCTCCTTAAAAACTGTGTTTTGTTTCAGAAGAGAAATTAGTCACATTTTCTGATTACATTGAAAAGTGCGGTCAAGTCTGTGTCGATATATAATCTGCAGTTATGAATATACATATGTATCTTTTTTTATCTCCATTCGGTGAAAACCAGAAAGTCCACTCGCCTTGACTCTATTTTATGGGTTGGAAGACACGTTTGTTTACGCGTATACGTGCACGGGAAATCAAACATTTGATTAGTTTCTCAATGGGTAAAGTTTAGGAAAATAATATGACTACACATTGAACAAAGACGTATGAGGATGGCAAACACCAATTCGTCATTTACTCTATACGAAGTGGATGGTAAATATCTTTTCAGTTTTAGTCTCATTCTGAAATTTCACGAAAGACTAAATATATTGACAAACGAGAAATTAAACAACGGAATTACGCGACCGAGCCACGCTTCTATGATTGTATGGCGATGACTTTGATCGATCGGACAGAGTGACGAAAGCTTCGAGTGATTTGATTTTTTTTCGTCTTGGGAGTTCAATACCTTCAAACGACTCGTCAATGAATCGCTAGATCATTCGACTTTGTCATGCAAGTTTGTCATTAAAAATTTCAACAAGAAAATCAACAAAGTGAAATGATAAACAAATTAAGAAGAAAACTAGCAAAAATTTTTTTGGAGAAATCGCGATCCAAAGTATACGACAACCGCAATTTCGCTGAACGCTGTCAACTTCATAATCTCCCCACTGAACTCATCAAAGTTAATCGCATTGCAAGCTCGTCAACGCTCGAACACCAACGCAAAGTGCACGTCATTCGTCGGAACGGCACAATCGGTGAACATTTTCGATTATATTTAAAACAGCTCCGATTTTAATACGAAGAATTAAAAAATTATTAATAAAATACCTTTGAGAAGTTCGCGGATCTTCTTGAGCGCCTCCTCGACGACCTCGGGAGTCTCGCGTATTTCGTTTCTCGCCTTTTCCGCGTAAAAATCGTCAAGCTCCTCGGGCTCGAACCTCAGCTCGTACTCGCCGATCGTAACGGCCGGTACCTTCGACCTGTCGAATTGCACATCCTTGGCGGCGACACCGTTACCCTTTGTCTCCGTCATCTCGGACCTCCTGGCCGACGCAGCGCGCGCTAATATCTGCCGAGGATACATCGTCAACTTCCTGCCTTAGGCTACTAACGCTTTCTACGTGTTTGTGTGCGCTCTGTACGCAATCTCACTCGCGCTCTCTAACGTTCTTTCTCTCTTTCTTTCTTGCTAACGTGCCAGCGTGTTGGTGTTGTCAGGCTAGCCTCTACGAAGACAAACCGCATGCCCCCTTCGCTACCAATAGGTTCCGGCCCCCTCTATACGTCCAATGTTTCGCGTGTGTTTGTGTGTCAGAGGAATAATCTTCACCGCGTGCTAGTAATTTTATTTTTTAATCGATGTGTACAGGAATGTGTGTGTGTTATGAATTGTTACGAGATAGAGAGCTCAGGACGATACGCATGCAATTCTTTATTACGCTGCAAAACGTTTTTTTTTTCTGAAGTTACGTATGGTTTCTTTTTAATTTTTTTTTTCAATTAATTTGTTGTAATGGAACTTGTATTTTATTAAGGAGGTTCGATCGTGACTACGAAGTCAAAATAAAAAATTTGAAGTAGTAAAAAATACAATTATATTCAATTATTATAAATGAATTGTGCATATACGGTAAAAATGAATGTGTAATATGTTAAAAAAAATCGATTGTTGAAAATTTTATGTCAAATCATAAACAATCTTAACTGTAAAATCAACAGAATCGAATATGTTAGCCTACATTTCATTGTGAACAACATATTTCAGTTGTTAAATTTCGAAAAGTTACATATTTTTTAGTTAAAATTACCATGTTTGCCAATTATTTGAATTTAACATCGTTTTTTGTTAAAAGAATGTAAGAAAAGATGTTAAAAAATATTGACAACGTATAACGACAATATATAACATATTTTTTGAATTCAACATTATAATGTGTTAAAACAACATCAAAGACTGTACTCAAAACAACATTGTAATAATGTCAAAGTAACTAAAAAAATGTGTTATAAATTTGACTTATAATATGTTTTATATTTTTACACACTGCTTTATGTTGTATTAACACCAAAAATTATTGTAGACTTTCTGGGACAAGCGAAATATGTTAAATTTAACATATTCGTTTTTACCGTGTACTAAAAATGATTTAAATGATTAATTCAATTTTTAATGGTATTACAAAAATATGAAATGATTACCGTAGTGTATTATTGTAACCTATCGCATTCAGGAACAATTATTCAGATTGATAATACTCAATTATTTATGCGGTGACCTCGACAGAAAAAAATATAAAATTGTAAGAAAATATTTGAACTTTACTATCCTTATTTTCATTTTAATTAAAATTTGAAAAAAACTGTAAAAAAAATCAAAAATATGATTCATACTTTCATACTTTTTCTATAAATTACAAAGTCTAAAGTTTAAAAATTATTTTCACGTGTTGAATAGTCGAACCTCCTTAATTGGTTTGTTTTCTCTACCGATACATTTGTTAGGTAAAAGCAGTTATGGCACGGAAAGATGGTAATTTGGTGAAAATCCATTTGCAGCCGAATCAACGAAACTCGTAATTGATGCGTATGTGTAAAACGAGTATTTTAAAGTATGAGTGAATGCCGACAGAGTTATAAGAAACGATTTCTCTTGTGAAAAAGCAAAAACGAAATTTCGATGACTCATTCTCAAAATAACGCGAATATATTTGTATAACTGTATCAACAATTCTTATAATATTTAATTTTTAAATAAAGAGTAAATATACTTACCAAGAGTAAATTGTAAAGAAACGATTTAAACGGGATATGCAAGCGCAATGAACGTTGTTACAAATGTAAAGATATAAATGCTACAATTATCTTATCGTCATTAATAATATATCTTAACGATAAAAATTAATTTTCATGTTTATCGAGTCAGAAATATGCTGCTACTGGACGATGGTGAAAATAATTGAAATAGTGAAACAGCATACCTGATCTTTGTCTCTCGTATTGTTCGCTCAAGAGCGATCACGATAAAGTTTTAAATGCACTTTAATTTTCTTATCTTCGAGTGACAATAGTCCAACGTACGCCAGATCGAACGAACAATTTCTCAAAGATAAATCTTCTCATCGAGCATAGTTCGTCGGTAGGATCTCACACAAATTATACATCGGCCAGTTTCTGGGCCAGAGAAATGGAAAATGAACGCGCAACGAACGACGCTCGTCTATCGAGCGGGATCGGATGGTGGGCTCGTGCCGGTGAGCGGGATCTACAGTGATCAAGCTGTCAGGTAAGACTGTATAAAGAAAGTCAATGCCAGCGTATACACACCGTAGAACGGGTACCCCGATCCTCGTTGGAAAGCTGCCCCACCATTTTCATCATGATATTACAAAATGCAAGTTTAGCCACACGAATGTTTCTCATTCAATTTTGAATTACAAAAAAAGATCCAAGTGACCTTATCCGATTTTCGCGAATGAGAATTTGAAACCTTCGATCGGCTCGTGCTATAACACACGTGTAAAAATATCGGGGCAGTGCTCGCTTGCTCCAATAGATACAATGACACCGAGGCACGGAATGATGTGAGTTAAATTGAATTTCTTTGCATAGTCTCGATGAATAATTAATGTGCTTTTATATTACCAATACGATTAACAAGTAAGTCGGTACAGCAGAATGCAACCGCGGAAGAGACACGAATCGATATTTAATAAATATTCGTTATCGAATGATAATAAAGTAGAAATTGACTGAATATCGAATACCCAAATATAAACAGTGTTCGGGTAAACATCCGCGGCATTATTTTTCAGCACGTATTGCTGAATTGCGATAATTGGGTCAATCGAATTCGTGTTATTTCGTCGTACATCGCACGGCAATTTCGTCGCGTAAGTTGCGATTGCCTTAACGATATTCTTCGGATGAAGAAAAAAATAAATTTCATCCGTGAATGTTGATGAAATGATAACAATCCTGTAGCTTTAATTATTACACAACTACGTAAGAGGTAACATATTTAAAATATATCGTGATTTAATAATTTTTATGCAATTAACAAAACATAACTATTCACTAAATAACTTACATACTTAATATTATCGATATAAACAAATAAATTTTGTACAAATCTTTATACGCTCCATAAAATTTACATCTTTCATTATATCGAATGGATCATCGACGTGTTATAATTCATTTCAATTTTTCTTTGGTTTATAACGGGACAATATTTGATTATCGGTTGTATCGATCTCTTCTATTCGCTTTTTCGAAATCCAAAGGAATTCCATTCTGAAACAACAATGAACCTCCAATTAAGAAAAATTACAGAGAGAAATTTCGGATCGATTTGAATTATTAATTTTAAACGTACCTTTAATTCTGTCTTCGTATTCGATCAAAGCTGGGTACCAATCGGCACTGCTGTAATCTATTTCCGGTAACTGACCACCGTAATTCTTTGGCAAATGGCTTGGGGCTAAATGTGCGTGCAGAGAGGACATCTTGGTTCCGTGGAAGAACATTCTCTTCTTGAGCTTTTCACGAACGAATGGTTTGAACATTTGCCAGACCATGTTAAATAAGAACGGCTGCTTAACGACGTGTACCTTTACGAGGAGTAGAAACGTTGTTTCATGTTTTTCTTACGTAAAAGAAAAAAATCAGTACGTAGTAGTGTATGCAATTGTTTACCTCCTTGAGACGCAGTGGCATAGCATCCTGAATAAAGTTCAGAAGCCTCATACTGAAAGACGGAGTCAGTCCCATTACCTGTTTCATGGATAACCCATCGAAGTCCATAAGTACGACGACGCCATTAACCTAGAACGAGTAGCTAACTTTAATTGCATTGTACAATAAAGTTGTATCCGAATCTTACATTTTAGGTGAGACCGAATCGTTTAAAGTAAATTGAATATATTCATTTACATAGACATGTAATATTCTTATTCGAATGATCTCTATTGAGGAAATAAGCAGACTATGTAATTTTCCAATAATATAAACTATTATTTGATATCTTTAATTGACAAAACAAGTCAAGGTGAAGGTATTATTTAATTCTTTGGGGCACAGTGGTATGAAAAATGTCCCACCTTTTTTTTCCGTAATAAACGAATGATTTTATGTACATATTTTGACCCACCTCAAAATAATAAAAAAAAAAATTCGTGTCTCAAAGGGTTAAATAACATTAGAAATTCCTCTTTTATTTTTGGAATTTTATACCTTCCAAACCAATAAACGGATTCTAACGAAATTAACATAGTTTGTAGAAAATTGGACGCTCTACAAAAAGTCTCTCTTGTCATTTTTCGATTAATTAAGTCATTTAAAAGTTATTCGACCTCAAAGACGAATTTATGAGAATTTTTTTATCGACGTTTTCAAGAAATTCGTCATAGTTTCGTGCCAAATACATAGTACAAGTGTACTGGCATGACTATTGAGTATATACATATATGTAAAAGAATATATAAAATAAAAAAAAATAAAAAAATTTGTGCCTCAAAGAGTTAATCAACAAAACAATTGAAGGTGTAGGTATTATTTATAACCCCTTACCCTAGTAGAAATGAAATCGAGTTTTTAGCCAGTAATTGGCCAGTTTAACTAGACTTGAACTAGAAACTGGCTAGTGTACTATCGAGTAACTGTCTAGTAACTAGCCCAGTTTTACTAAATATCAACAAAAACATGGCGACTTTGAGTAAAACTGACAGCTTTCAGGTTATCAAAATTGTGATTTTTATTGTAATTGTAATTGTGATAATTGTGATAATTGTGATTGTGATTATGTTACTGGATATGTTTACTACCTAGTTACTAGATTTGATTGCTGGCCAGTTTCTAGATTTAATCAAGTAAAACTTGATTAATTTCTACTAGGGTAATTAACAAGATAAGAGTAAACCATACCAAAGGTTAGCTGTAGTAAGAGGGGACTATCTAAAAGTACAACGTAACTTTGAATTTATGTAAGGGATACTACTGTATCGCAATATTATACCAAGAAATAATTTCGATCGCGAGTGATGTAACGTCGAATGCACTGACGTCCGCGTAATCTGATAATCATCGACAATCAAATTTGATTTGAAATTTCATCGTTCGCGTATAAAATATAAAATTGTCTATGCCGATTTGATTTTTCTTCGAGCGTACCTGAGTTTCCGGTTCGAGCATAGCGACTTCGTGAATGAGGTAGAAGATGCGGAACATCTGGTCAGCGTTGACCTTGGACGGGTCCCAGGATTTGCCAGCGTTGACTACGAGAATCCGCCGTCTCTTGTGATCTCGATTCTTGAGGACGTTAACGACGTTGTTCTCCAGGAACGCTGCCTTCTCATCGGTGGGCAGCAGATTGTCCAGCAGAGAGGCATTTTTGTCTTTGAATTCCGCTACTCTCTTCATCAGCGCGTACGCGCTGTCGGCGTAGTATTTGCATGGCCGTAAAAATATAAGAAGAAACTCGTCATCCGTGCGGAAAAATAACGTTTGATCGGCTGCAACGGAAGAGAAATTGAATTTTTAAAAAAAGCAATTATAAATTCGCTCAAAACATCAAGTGCCGCTATGTTAATGGAAGGTTATGAAAATGTATTCCGAGAAATATATACCGGACATTTGACCCTTATTATTAATTAATAAGACGACGTAATTAGGATTCGTTCTATTCGACTTTGACAATAAAATGACGAAGGTACAGAGTTCGAGATTTTCGTCGTTCTTTGTTATTCTTTCCGCTAGATAATCTTCTTATTATTAGTAAGATGAGTCGGTACAATAATGGCAATAACGAGCTGGTGCAGAGATCTCTGCACGCAACTTCGATCCGAATTAATTCGCGCAGCACGTGCCGTGTCAGCTTTTTTGAATGCTGCGGCTGAGACGAGGGAAAACTTCCGAAGCGACATTATATGTGGGTTGGTAATCGTATTTTTAATGCGACAATAAAAATAGCACTTCGATGCAACGACAAGTTCTTTTTTATAATACTAATGATCCATTAACGCGAAAATAAATCGAACGTGCGGCGTTATTTCTATACATAGACATTCCAAAACGGTCAAGTTCCGCGTCGCTATTCTCTCCCGATCGAAAATTTATTGTACGAGCGTCTTATCGGTATTTTCACGATGTTGACACCAGCGAACGGGTGTAAGGTTCATTCTCGCGTTATCAATCTCTCGCGAGAAGACACACGTGATTTTGACAGGTGCATACGTGCACGCTCGTTCGCGCTCAGGTGAATCATCGCGCTGTATTTCCGAATAAAGAAACAAAGTATGTAAAACTTAGAGAGAACTTGGTAAGTAAAATGAAATAAATATAGAAGATAAGTAGCGTGATAACGTTTATCACGCTAAACGTATGTGACCCGAAACCTCGGTTTCATCTGTTTTATCTCCGGCGTCGAGCGGGATGATCCATGTTGCGATCTGAATTTCTTTAGGTCGATCGAATCACGATTGTAACAATTACTCAGGCTCATCGATCAAAATTTTCCCGTGCTCTAACAAAATTTATTTTATACTGGAGAAACTACAGATTATAGTTTCCCCAATAAATTTCAAAATTGCGATAATAATTATTGACACTAAAAATTTTTGGAAAACACGTCGACTAATCTCAATTATCTTGAATTACAACGGTCAGAGACAAGAGATGATCGACGTAATGTTTAGATATCTACCTTTATCTCCCACGATTGCTAAACAAGAAACTTGGAATCATATCGAAATAACTGTCCAACTGAAGAGCGACATCGTATTTTTAACTTTATTTTTCGATTAGATATTCGACAGTTCGATTATAAAATTGATATTCCGCTCCAACGTGAATGAAAATATAATCGAAAATAATATTCGTCTAATGACCGATACAAACAGTTGGATTAAGAAATTGAATTGAAATGAGATCAAAATTAATCGCAGTTGTCTCTTGTACGAAATACAAAATAAATTCCAAAATAACATCAATTGAATTCCACTGAAGAAAAATTTCGAAAAAAATATCGAAGTTCAATAAGCTCAGTTACTCATAACTACAAAGCGAACAGTATCCAAATTTAGCAAAAATTAATATTACTATAATTGTTTTCATTCCAACTCTCGAATACTCACATTCCAAAAATTTCCTGAGCGCCTCGAGCCCATTTTTGACATTTTCCTCAGTTTCCCTTAATTCCTTGACCGCCAAGGCTTTCACCTCGTCGTCCAGGGGCCCTTTCTCTAACTTGAAAGCCATATCTTCCGTGTTAGCACTCTTCTATGCGACTGACCGACCTGTCCCGTATGTTCGCCTATTTAGACTATTTTTCTTTTTTTCTTCCAAGTTACGATCGACGATCGATCCTCCCAGCAGGACGACTGCAATATATCTGTGACCCGATTTATCGTGCAACCGAGGGAAGGAGGTATCGGTCTCTCTTGTCCAACCATTTCGATCCAATCTTTGACCGCACAAAGTCCAATTGGCCGATTTGAGAGAGACATCGACGATGAGCATCCACAAGCTCCCGACTCCACGTCATCCGATAAAAAGTATCCGATGTACTCTCCCGGTGACTGGTGTATCGCGCGTACGGAGAAGTCTCATTGGTATTGCCGACCGATAAGACCGAGACGCGAGTTTGTACTCGAGGATAGCCTTTGTTCGCCTCACCACCCACGAGATGCTCGCAATCGCGCGCTCGCTCGCCAGCCGCGAACATCCCGGAGAGGGTGAACCAAAATGGTAGCTGCCGACCGAATCGTTTCGAGCTTTCGATTCTTCGAGAGACTAAAGACGAGGTCGAGACGATTCTCCATGCTGATAATCTCGAAAGGATGTGCCAGCCGAAGAGATCGGCTCGTGTTTCGTGAATATCGGTGGGGAACCAAGAGATCGGACTGGGGTCAGAGGTCAGGGAAGTGGAAATCTTTTGATTCTCGTACATTTTTGTTTTAGTTTCTTTTTTCGAAATTGTTTTACGTTACACAGTAAAAACGAACATTTTACTTGTCCCAGAAAGTCACAATAATTTTTGGTGTTAATACAACATAAAAATATAAAACTAATATCAAATTTTTAACAAATGGTTTTAGTTACTCTGACATCAATGTCGTTTTAAGTACAGTCTTTGATGTTGTTTTAACACATTATAATGTTGAATTCAAAAAATAACAATCTTTTCTTACATTCTTTTAACAAGTTCAGAATAACAGTTCAAATTGTTCGTGATTTTTTTTAACATAGAGAGTGTCGTCCAATTGAGATGAAATTCGAGTACAAATATACCATCGACAAGTATTTACATAATATAGAACGTTCTGTACGTCCTTGTGATCGAGTAATGAATATTTTTTGATATCGACGTACAGCCAATTTCGTAAAGTTCCGCACTGGCGTGGTTGCACGACGGTACCAGTAGATGGCGGCAAGCCAGACATTCGGAATTTTTTTAGTCCCCGATTCGCGAACAATACGACAATACGTGGGTACACACACGCGCGTATCGTAATTGTTTCTCGTAATCGCGTGTATTGAGATTTAAGAATCGCGCTATCCGCAAGCGTATCGTTGAATAACTAGCGCATTCACCTATGTGCGTATGGAATCGTCACGATCGTTGTTTGTTTTCGAGTGTTGCGTTCCTTAACGTACCTTTCACGGCACGTCTTCGATCCGCGTTAATTTCGCGAAATTAACTATCCTCTCCTTTGAATAGACCACGAGTCTCCGTAAAAGAAAAACGTTTAATCACGTTAAGGCGCGTCGCGCGCACTGTACCGTCAATAATCTCGGATGTGTGCTCATCAACCGTACGCGAAAAATCTTTTTCGAAGAGTACTATGTCGAAGCCTATCGAGACCGACACGATTGACGGTGTCTGGCTTTTTCTGCAAAGTGTAAGTCGTCGCTTCCCTCCTCTTTGTCGCGTATTTTATCGCCAAACGGTTCCCGACGAAACGTCACAATCGGAGCGCTATCGCAAAGCCGTGGTCTGATTTTGTTTGTGCGATATCCTTGGCGCTCTCGCTTTCGTTTTACGTCTGGCGGCCGGTTGCCGACACTTCATATGTCAATATAATATGACCGGTGCACATGTCAACACATGAAATTGCCAAAAGCAACTTACCGCGTTGTTAATGTCATCGCTTATCTCATTCATACGTTTTTTTCTTGCATCGTCTAACGTATTAATTGGTAAATCTCGAAAGAAAGAAACTTTCGTTGATAAACTTTCCAATTTGTTGTGATATAATACGTTTGAATTATATTATTATAATTAATTCGTAAATATTTAACATTTTTTCAATTCAATGAATTTTTGAATTTCAGATCGACTGGAGAGATCCTTGGTTAGCTTTATTATTAACTTTTCATATCGCAATAACTATGACAGCTGTCATGACTCGTAATCATGCAAATTTCCAAATTGTTCTGTTCCTCATACTACGTAAGTTTGTCAATGATATTTATAATACTTTTCTCCTAAGCGACAGAAATAGCCTATAATTGTTATTGTGTCTTTTTAGTACTTCTTGTATATTTCTCGGAGAGTATTAACGAAGTTGCAGCGACAAATTGGATGTGAGTGTGAATTAGGTTTTAGATATATGAAAACTCTTATCGAAAAATCAGATGCTGTTGTTTTATGTTACTTAAAACTGTTATATTTTTCAGGATATTCGCTCGACAGCAGTATTTTGATTCCAAAGGGATGTTTATATCGATAGTGTTTTCAATTCCAATATTGATTAATTGTATGATTATGGTTGTGCGTATTTATCCATTGCTATAAACATTCTTTTTGTTTATAATTATAATACGGTAATTGCAATTTCACAATTACAGGCAAGTTGGTTATACCAATCCAGTCAATTAATGACCAGCTTGAAAAGAGCTCAATTACGACAAGAAGCCAGAAACCGTGTTGAGAAATTAGGAGGTGGAAATACGAATGCAAATGGCAAAGCCACGAGACGAAAAGAAGAATGAATCTAGTCATGGACGTATATGATGAAGACAATGCCAATTATAAAGAGGCAATAATTATAACTAATACTAGGCCTTTAATCAAATTGGTTTTGCATCGAGCTATGAGAAATTTTTGTCGATCAAACGATTAGCATAAGTGCAAACCATCGTGATGAATGAACACAGCGATTTTAATATTTTAATCCACATAAGCACTACCTAGTCAAAGTATTGGTAGGCCATAATTCTGTACAAAATAATTGATTCTCCTAGATAAACTATTAGCGATTATAAGATTAACCTATTATGCGTAATATTCAATTATTACATAGCTTATTTCAATCTACATAATTTTAAAAATAAGCTTTGAATAACGTTAAACTTTGCAAATCGAGAGTTATATCATTTAACTTTATACATCGGATATGTAACATCCGTTTTGTCATCGTAGTACATTCCTACAATGATTTCTGCATTACGTATAACAACCCGAAAGATGATAATAAAAGAAAGTATCGGGATGGAATATAACTGAAGTACTTACTATTGTAACGAACAAGTAATTTTATAATTAAGTGGAAAAATTTGGTATAAAGTTGATTATACAAATATAAATAAGATCCTTACTAAAACCATCTGTAAAGTCAAATGTGATATGGATCTTTCTGCTAACGAGCTATGTTAGCTTATTCACGTTTTGAAAATATATTACTTTTCCTTAATATAAATATACATCTTAATAAGATCATGCTTCCTTAAGTTGTATAACTATGTAAATGTGTAAAGCACTTTCTTGCCGCGTTGTAATAAAAGAACAACTGATTCAAAATAAAAAAGATATTTCTCATGTACATATATTTTTAAACTCACTTCTTTTATAAACCTCGCCTCAAGATTATCGATTGATAACTTTTCATTAAATAAAATTGAAATAATAATAGTTATTCAACATTTTTGAAAATTTTAAAATTATTCCTGTAATAGAATTCTACGTTATCGATAGTGTTCACCACGCATGTCATGTATCTGCATGTATTAAAAACTGCCGAAAGTGGATACCAAGAGCCATGCCTTTGACCATGCGCCCACCAAGACCGTCTCTGGTTTGTTGACGAAAAGTATTGTTATTTACCTGTTTGTAGTATACTTATGTCACGCAATAATTTTGATATGTTTTTTTTACTATATAAATTCTAGATAAGAGTGAGGAAAAAATGAGTGCGAGAAATGTATCAATATTCTTTAAAAGGGTACATTTGTTAACCCTAAATAACATAGTCAAATATCATACTTCTCAACAAATCAAAAATGTTGATATATTTCAAAACCCTAGTCAAATGTCTGATGTTAAAAAGTTTAAATTATTAAAGAAACCAGTTAATCAATCGATTGAATCACAAGATGATATCTCTAATTTGATTGATCGAGTACAAGTCCCACATCCATTAGATATTTGTGATGAAGATTTGTCACATATTGGACAATACAATCAACCAAGTTATAATTGTGCTAAGTACGCAAATGATTCGCATACAATACAAGAACTAGTTAAACTTGGTGTTCATTTACATAAATTTGATGGGTCAGATATTATGAATTATATCATTGGATGTGATTTTGAAAAAGACATTCAACCATACATTCAATTCTATCATGATTGTGGTATCGAACCAGATAATTTGGGTCAAATTATTTCTAAAAATCCATATATATTAAAAGAAGATTTGGAAGATCTTCGTACAAGAATAAGATATATGAGGGCACATGATTTTGAAATTGATATGATAAAAAATATATTGTATAAGAATGCAAAATGGTTACTGCATAATACAAAAGATATAGATCGCAGACTTGGACATTTCCAACATAATTTTAAATTAAGTGGTAATGAAGTGAGAAATTTGGCTGTGAAACATCCAAAATTAATAACATACAAAATGAATCATATAAAAGAAAACACATTTTCCGTCAGAGAAGAAATGGGATTCAATAATGATGAAACAAAATCATTGTTACTATCGGAACCTAAAGTATGGACAATGAGTAAGTGATATTTTTTATGAATTTTAATCTTATTATATTATGTGATTAATCTGTATATCTTTGCCAACAGGTAAAAGACGTGTTCTTGACACATTCGATTATGCACATAATACTATGAAGTTGTCACATGAAACTATACTACAAAACAGTAAAATATTGACTTGTAGGAAACCCAGATTGGAAGCTAGATATAAATTTTTAGTGGAACTTAAAAGAGTTCAGTTTGATCCTACAAAGCCACTATATGTTTCTCCCATAAATTTAATTAGTGGTACAGACCAAGAGTTTTGTCAGAATGTTGCTAAAACATGTATAGAAACTTACAATAAATTTTTAAAGACCTTCTAGTATGAATGAACTGTGAATCAAAGTTGAATATATTTATTTTATAAGTTACTAAAACAAAATATTTTATCCAAATTATGTACAAACTCAGAACCAATGTAATTAATAATTGTTTAGTTACATTCAATGCATGATATCAATCACATAAAACTTATATGATTAATTACATTTTATTATTAAATTTATATACAGGACTGTACTTTAGTACGGTTTATGCATATCTGCAGTACAATTCTTTTTGGAAATATCCAATTTAAAATATGCATTTTTAAAATTGCACAGAATAATACTAAATTGGTGAAAAATTCCATTCTTGTCTTTTTTTATATTCGTTGTATGAATTTAGAAAATTGTAAGTTACAATTAATTAATCATTAAAATTAATTGGTAATAAGAATATTTCCTAATTATTTAGTATCAATTTTAATTGTATTTTCCTAATTCAATCTTTTTTTGAATTGCTCGTAAAGAGTGGTAAACAAGTGAATCTATGAGCCCAGCTACTGTGAAAACTCCACCAATTATTGCACATGTATTCGTGGCAAAATGGCCAAACGATTTCGATTTTTCAGTATATTTGACCATAAGAGGACTTAACTCATAGCTAAAAAAAATTCCGGGCATCCCAGATTCTCCACTATACAGCGAAATGTGTCGTGCGTGTCGAGTTACAGAGAATTGATTTGTTAATAATGTAGATCCATCAGCTCGTACATAAGTCGTTGGAACAATTTTTATGTAATGATAGAACATCATTGCTCCTGAAAAATAAAATAAACTTTATTACTGTGTATTTATTAGAATCACATATCAACATATATGTGGGATTTAAATTTGGTACCGCTGCCACTGACTATGACGTTGGCAAGACAAAACCAATCACGTTGCACGATATGAGTAAAGAACAGAATCCGTGAACGTGGTTGGTGGGTTAACGTTACATCTGTTTTTTATCAGCTTTCTAATATGGCGTCTCACTCATAGCATGTTAACGTTAACATGTTCTGAATTGATGTAACTTACGCAAGATAATTGGATTCAAGAATAGTTCTAAACCTTGAAAAATTGTCGATAAGGTTATAAATAAATCTCCCATACAACTAGTAAGTTTTTCTTTATGGCATATTCTGCATTAAATTCGATAATAAAAAACATTAAATAAAAATAACCTTGCCCTCAAACAGTTATTTCTTAAATCTTACACACAAAAAGTACATAAAGTTGAAAAGTGAAAATGCCGGTAATGCCAGGAAGCGCCTACCAGCAAGGACCTAGTTGCTGGGATCGAATGAAAATGGGTTTTGGAATAGGATTTTGTGTAGGAATGGCTTCTGGAGCTCTCTTCGGAGGATTCTCAGCTCTGAGGTAAATTAATGAATAATGATTACAATAACAAAATTTTACAATAATTTAAAATTTATAGGTATGGATTGAGAGGTCGTGAATTAATTAATAACGTAGGAAAAGTTATGTTACAAGGAGGTGGTACCTTTGGTACATTCATGGCTATTGGAACGGGAATAAGGTGTTAGCATCGGAAATACATAGACTGCATTTAGGTTATTACAAATGATTAAATCATTGGTTATTGTTGATTTTTTAATAAATATTTTTGAGGAATAAAAACTTACCTTCTCGTGCAACAACCATAGTATCATCTATCGGATTAGTTTTTCCTGGAATATTAATTCCAAAACTCAAGTGGCGAATTTTATGTGTCATATTGAACTGAGCAGAAGCAAAAGTTTGTACATCATGAACTGCACAAAGTACGAAAAAATATTATTCAATTTGCATGACGATAATTTTTATGTGAATAATGGATTATTTACCATGAACATGATTAACGGAAAAACTGTCTCCTGGCGCAATGTGAAAACTACCTCCTACCCTGTTGACTTCCATGTAACCATAAATTTGACAACCCTGAATGAAAGCATTTTTCATTTTCTCAATAGATTTATCATTCTGACACTGTTTAATAGTCGTTAAATCAGGAGGAGCCCATTTTCGTAATTTATAGGCTTCTCTAACATCTTCACATGTATTACAACATCTGTAAAGATTTTTAATTTATGATTTGAAATTAATAAATTAATAAAATCAATTAACAAAAAAAACTAGCTTTATTCCTAAATCTTCATTTGCAGCTCCATAACAGTCTCCACAAGCTGGTATTGTTGATTCTTCAGGCTTTTCAGTTGCTTTATTTTGTGGCTTAGTATCAGTAATATCTAAAAAAATCAAAATTTGATAAATATCCAACTCTGTAAATATTAGCAGAAATGAAAACTTTCTAAATACTTGTCCTCTGTGGATCATCAATTGGTTTGCCATTTAAATCTAATCGTCTTTTAAATATATTATGTTCTATTTGTAAATGTTGTTCACCAGTTGTATCCATTGCATCTAGTGATAAAACTAAACGAATTCCAAGATGACTTATATTCTTCTTTAATAAAAGAAAATATGGATGGGAAATTATACTCACAATCACATGATATAGCAGGAACTACAATGTCTAAATTTATTTTCAATTTAGATCCTCTCGAAGTATCCACAAATAATTCTTCACTTAAGCTTGGTGTCAGATAATAATTAATTTCAGATAAAAAAAGGCTCATCATAATAATTGTGCTGATAATTGTAACTAAAAGTAATATTCATGAGTAACATTAAACTTTATTCATAACATTAATAATACATTTGATGTAATCAGTTTTAGAGCAACATAAACAAATACTCGAAAAAATAACAAAATTTGAGGTTAGCCACATGGCAAATGTCAATTTACACTTGTCATATGCGTGAAAATTAATGATCAATGAAAATTAGAGAAATTATATACATTTGTAAGTAATCTACTCGTGATTGCTATTTTTAAATAACTCAAAATAATTTTTTAATTGAGCTACATAACTAAAGATAAATATTAAATTTTATTTAATTTTTATACCAACAGCACCGCTGAAAGTTCTCACAAGTATATCACTGTCTTCGCGCACTTTCGGATGCACATCAAACTGCCGGAGTATTCTCATTTTTAATTTTTATTGCCTATTGACAGTACGAATTCGTACTTCGTAGAGGAATGCAGAAGGCCGCTCCGCCGCTGGCGCTCAACACTCACTCAAGGCAAGTGTGCTTACGTTGTCAGTGATGTGTAAACGACACATCCTGATTGGTTGTTATACTATTTTTATTTGAAATAGTAAAAATGATAAGAAATAATGGTTGATTGTAAATTCGAACATTCTGCTTATGAAAGAACACATGTGGAAAAAACAAATAAAGTGGAACTGAAGTATCATTTATACCCACATCAAATATGTTAATGTTTGATACTCCAAAAATAAAATTTTATCGCAATGTTAGGTTTTAGGCAATTGGTTTGTGGCAAATAAAAAAAATAAGAAAGATGTTTAATATATTGTATATAGATTTTGCAAAATATATATAATTGAAATAAAATAATATAGTTGGCATTATAAATGTATAGAAATATGGTAAAAATAAAATTATAATAAGCTAACAAACGAAGTATCTTAAAACGATTGGACGGCGGTTTAATTATTGCTTATTCATACAGATCTTTCGGTAAAATATTTTGATAAAACATTATCTCAAATCTATAATGTAGAAGGATACAAAGGTATTCTTTTACAAAATATTAAGAGTACATATGATTTTAATAAATTCTCAATTTACGTAAAAATTCCTACGTATACGTAAAAATATTTTTAATTTAATATTCTTTTTGTTAAAAGAAATATACATACAAAGGCAAACTTCCTGATATCGGATTTGATCCGAGTAAAGGAAACATAATTCTTGAATTAACATATCCTTAATATAGAGATTCTCTATGAGATTCACATTAAAAAATGAAATATTTCAAGCTAATATGTGATTAAGTTATCGTAAACTTTAAAATTGTACTTGCTACAACGGCATTCTGGTAGAACTAGCTGCCAAATAGGTAATCGTATTAAATTTACAATTCATTGCACTAAAGGCATCGGCAGTATTAGTATTATATTTAAATTCACTGTAGAAAAATCTGCCGATTTAATAGATCCAGTTGACCGGTACCCATTGATGTTCCGTGGCTAAAGCATCGAGTGCTGCGATAACTTGCCTAAAGGTGTTATCGAAATCTTCGTTCACTATCACCAAATCGATGTACTTTTCGTAGGCTCTTTGCAGCGCTGCAGATTCTTCCACTGTTGACCTCAAATCGTCTTCCTATCATGAAGTAATATTTTATTACCGACAATTACATATTTGTCGATATTTTATAGTCTTTCTAAATGCTCGATATGCGAAATAAAACTCTAATACAAAAATGTCATGCAGTACCAACCTCGTATAATGAAGCTAACGATTCCAGAGTTCGGGCTCTCCTCGAGCTATATCTGATGGAGCTCTGACGGTCAAACTAGCAAAGCGGACATCAAATACATACATTATATTATATACAATCAAGCATAAAACTACTAATCAAAAGATACTTAAAGTTAAAATATGTAGCGATATTCATTACGTAAATCTCGGTATTGATTTTAAGGGGAGAATGGAAGCATGCGGGAAGATTTCACGATAAATCGAAAGTATCTTCGGAGTAACTGATACAAGCTTTTCACTTTTTTACTTTATATACGGTGACAAAATTTAGCAATTATTCGTTTACTTAAAAAAAATTTGACGATTATAATTATTTTCATTTAAATTAATGATGCATTCCATATTTCACAAAATTTTTTCATTAAAAATTTGCTACATTATTATTAATTATTCAACAATTATATAAAAACAGTAAAAATACCGTTAAATTCCGACTACTCGCTCCAGTAGATCTTCCGAGATCGTACAAACTCTTCAATTGTTCCATTCCCGGTGCTGCTATAAATATAACGTAGGGCATAAACTCTGTACTGTTATGAAGAATCTTCAGGGCTGCTGGGCTGCAATCTAAAACACACATTTTTCCAGCGCGAATTAATTCGCGCACTGAATCTAATTTTGTTCCGTACAAATGTCCACCGTGCTCTCCGTATTCCAAAAATCGATGCTCTCTTATCTCTGTCTCCATAGAATCACGATCGGTGAACCAATAACTTTTTCCATCTTCTTCAAGCACTCTTGGGGGTCGAGAAGTAACTGCAACGACAATAACGTTTCAATAAAATCAATTACAATCAAACTAACATGCAAATTAAGGGACTTACATGGAACTATTGTGCCAAATTTATCTGGATCGCTGTTTATCAATCTATTTTTTAAAGTTCGTCGGCCTACACCTCGAGGTCCGACCAAAGCCAGAGTCTTACGTCTAAACGGTGGCATTCTAGCCACTTCTTCGTACAACAGTAATTCCGCTCCATCGAATTCGTTATTAGATTTAGACTGGTACATTTTTCTCTTCTTTTTTTTCGAAATTCTCGTACCGCAAATGCTTATTTTGTGGACAAAATCTGCTTCAGGTGGCACAAACGCCTTTCTTCTTTCTTCTAATTCAAGAGATGGAATTAAGCCAGGGGGTCCTAATCCTTCACCTTCGACTTTACGAGCTTGCCACCAATTTGGATCTGATTGGTCAACAATCTGAAGGACCTCGCCTTTTTGGAACGGCAAACCTATCTCTCTACAAGGTAGCAAAGTATCCTCGACTGGGTCATAATCGAACAGTGCTCTCATATAACACTATGGAAAATTTCATAAATCAATATAATTTAAAACAACAGTAATAATTAGATTATATTGTAATAATAATACCGTTGATTTAATAGGCCTAACACTGTCGCTAGCAATACCAGTTGTTAGTTTCAGTGAAAGGTTTTCCTTCGCTTCTTGTATAGCCAATTGCAATTCATCCGGGGAATGTACTTCTTTCCCATTTATTTCGAGAATTACTTCACCAGGTTTTAATAAGCCTTGGCGTGCCGCTGTGCTCCCCCCAAGAATTCTGGCGATAATTAAATTTCCAGATTCATCTACTTGCACTGTCAGGCCCTGTAAAAGTATAAGTATTTAGGAGAGAATTTTATGAATAATATGGATAGCTAGTACTAGATATATCTTTACCAATGGTTCGTCAGGCTGCCTCCTGAGTCCTACTACCCTTACAGCCTCGGTTCTTTCGTCGGTAGGCATTGTAAAAATAAATGGATTCCTATTTTGAGGTTCTTCTCTATGCTGAGCAACTGCGTCGTGAGTCTCTAATAGAGATTTTAAATGTGGTTTATTTAGTAAGTTTGCTAATTCTTGCGCACTCTGGTTCTTTGAATCCTTTAATGTATGTGTAATTTCGTCAACAGTGTCGCAGATACATGTAGAAATTGGAACAACAGGTACTGGTGGATCCTCAAGACGCTCTTGTACCTATAAAAATAATTAATCTTTATTTCAAATATCCAAAAAAGTTAAGCAAAGGCTTTTTCGCTAAAAGTATACTGTAAATGTAATGTTTGCAAAAATTTTCTATTAAAATGTGAGGAAAAAATGATAAAGCCAATTGTAGTAGAGATATTGGCTAATCTTATGTAGGTCACTTTAATTCAATGATTCACGTGAAGTGAGCGCTCATTTGTTTGTTTTTTATTTGCCATACAGTATTTCTTTTTCTAGTATAAAATCTATATTTAATAATTATCAATTTAATCCCAAAGAATATTTAATATACAACACTTGTAAATGGACATATGTTAAGATACCGCAATTACGAAAGTATCAGTTGAAATTATATTTGAAACGAGCCCTCAATCGACCTATTTCGATTCTATTGATTATGATTTCCCAAAAAGTAGCTTGCCAAATTGAAAAAAAAATTAAACAACCAAATACGATAAACACGCTGCACCCTTCGTTCGTCGATTTTCTCTTCAAAAAAATACGAATAGGCCAATCACGCGATAAAACTCACGATAGATTTCCATAGCCGTGTACACACCCGTTTATAAACATCACGTCATTCATCCAATTTACTGTACAGTGAATCGATTATTTGGACGCCATTTTTGCCGTAACTAGGTTGTAAAAGAGTAAACGAACTCACCTGGCTTAAGGACGACGGAAAAAATTCGCTTTTACGAAACGAAAAAGTTTCGCATTATCCCTAAACCATCAACCGGGATCGGGAACACAATGGAAACCGACAGCAGTGTGTACGGGGTGCCTGCGGGAAGGGTTTTTCGACGTTAGGTGTAAACCGCATCGAGACTTGGGGAACTGCCTGCCGCGCCTACAACCGACGGACGCGACGTCTTCCCCACCATACACATGCGCTGCCTTCACGAAACAGGTGGGGGCCCTTCTCCTGGTATGCAACGAGCCGCTAACCTATACGTTTCACCGTCAGCCCCGTACACGCGATAATCGTGCCCCATTCTTAACGTTTCATTCTGTGAATTCCATTGATAATTCCGTGCCACAATTCGTATTCCGCATCCGCTTTTTGCTGCCTCCGCCATAATTGCCGTAGGTATAGTTGACAAATATTCCTCGTCGCAATAGGGTAGATGTACCTGTGGCCACTGTACCACTTGTGGCCACTTTGAAATTCATATGCATATATTTAGTATTTGATTCTTACTGTAACATGATTTAGTTTTTTTCTACGATTTTTAGATTTGACGTCATTGTGAATATTTCATGATGCTTGTTAAGTAGGTATACTTCCAAAAAATATTAAAAAAACAACCAGAGTCGTAGTGTATGTGTGCAATTTCTTTTATTGTTAGTAAAAATCTTAAGAAACATTATAAGTAAGTCACTAATAATTATCGAGAATTATGTGTAACATTCATAGTATTTTTGAAACGCTCCACTAATTTATTATTTAGATCACTTGAAAATTTAGCAAAAATATGGCCACTGCTGGTACAACAGACATTACTTTACAATTTAACTCTTTTTTTACAATAAAGAGAGTTCTGAAGGTTTATACATGTAACAATTCGACTACTAATCCAAGAATTGATTACTTGATTTTCCTTTAATAAATATTATGATTAAATTGATTTAACTTTTGATCAATGACACGAAATTTTTTAAAGTGGCCACAAATGGTACATCTACCCTATACGAATACAGTCTCAAGTATAAGTAAAAATATTGTCCCACAGCCTTTCAGTGTCACAAGAGGATTTTTTTTTCATTCACGGAAATACGAAGAGAAGTCGCTATGGATGAGAATAATTCATTCAAAATCTCGGTCATGAGCGCGCTACTTTTATGTGTCACTTGGTGATATGCATGCACGCCCTATAAAGGCCTTTCCTATTATCCAAAGAAGCGAATTACGCCCGAAAGAATGACGTAGCTACATGACCCCTTCAATTAAAACGACTACAAATGTTAGATTAATTAACCCCCCGAATAGGTACATAAACTACAAATTAAACGCAATATTTCCTTTCTGTATGGATATTAATTGAAATTTTCAGATTTCGCTTCGAAATATTTTACCGGAACTACAATCATTACGAGTGTCTATTGTTCGAGCAAGGTGATTTCTTGATACCAAATGTTCATTGAAATTCTTATCTTTATCTCTTCGTTCATTGGTATTTTTCTTTGGGTAGGAAAAAATGATTTATCATAGTGAACTTTTGTTGTTGTTCGCATTATATTTCTAAACTATAAAATAATTTTTTTCAAACCGAAATATTTAAATTTACATATTTAATGTGCTCATTTGCATAAAGTCTTATTTTCAGCTTTATGGAACAAAAATTTTTATATTTTCAGCAACTTTTAAAAAATAAAACACGTTCTGTACTATAAAAAAAATAACTTTAAAGGGCTGAAAGAATTATTTGAACAACTGTTTTTAATGATTTCGATAGAAGAGAGACATGTAAGAGTTAAAAATTTTCGTTCCATACCTGTTTAATATTAAAATCGCTACTTTTTTCGCAATTAATGATGAGGCTCTGTACAAATGTGTATATGAAATATGCAAATAATGTAAATATTTTTCCTTGAAAAAAAATTGTTTTGTATACAATCACATTACAAACTACATTAAAAAATTCGCTATGTTAAATTATTTTATTCTACCCTAAAATAGTTCTCGAAAAAGGATTTTTTCAGGTCTTAGTTAGCAGGACTGCTTAAAATGATTTACGTCGCAGAAGGCCCCATTGCTTGGGTCCACTCGTTCATCGGAGCTACACCTATAGGTTAATTCGTACGTAACGAAGTATAGCTCCTCGCACGAATAGAAGTTTCAAAAGTATGCGTATAGGTTTCGTAACAGGCCGTCAACAGTTGCGACTTCGTAGTGGTCGCGATTGACGCGTTAGAAAACACTGTATGGTACGTAAAAAGAACACTCGGGATTGCGGGCTTATGTTAGGCAAACAAAATATCGGAGTTACGATCAATCCAAAACGATCGGGTTGTAGCATACTTGACGACGAGTTGGGAAAATAAACACCGAGAAGCGATTTCTTTCGGAAAAAGCTGTTTTATCTTACGAGCTCTCATAAAAATCGTATTGATACCACGGAAAAAAGAGCCTTCGCGGTATATACAATCGCATTTCACTTGCCACCGAGTTTCTAATTTTTAATTAGTACGCATATACCAATCGAAGGTCGTATTACTCATCGTCATACGTCGTTCCCGTCTACGCAGTTGAAACACAGAAAAAAAGGATTACTTGAATCAAACCAAATACACTTGATTCAAGAGAATTATGCGGAAGAAAAAAAATTTCCATTGACAAGTAAACGTGTTCTTCATATTACTGACATTTTCTTACATTAAAAATTCTTTTCTCGAATTAACTCTTTTACACTTAAGAGAAATATTTTTCCCTTCTACAAAAATCGTTATTGAATGTCAAAATAATAAATATTCTGAACAAATAAAAAAAATGGTCAAACTGTTTTTTTTTATGATCTTCTCTTATATGATTTTCTCTTACTTCACACCCACAATAGCAAAAATATTGTACCACATTGACATATTTAGTCTTGGAAATCTTATGGTCGTGAAAGGGTTAATTATAATCATACTTGGATCAAATCAATTTTATTTCATCTCAAGATAAATTTATTCTGACGCGCTGATTTATTAGTTTAACGAACACCGAACAGCAAAAACCGACCACACGTCGAGAGGCTACATCTGCAACACGGGGACACAAATGTTTGAGCGGACCAAACAGCCGGATTAAATTTTGAACGGTCGGTTATATGTGGGAGGGAAGGTGAAAATCGCGTGCGCGTGAACGTGAAGCGAGAATTTATTTCTCAAGTAAAAAGAACTCTTCTTTTTCAAAAGAATTTTTTTGAATCAAAAAATTTCCACGAATGAAGAAAATATTAACTTATTCAAAGATCGAAACATTCGATACTATTACTGTTAAGGTTTATTTCTTCAATCAAGTGAGAAGAATTACTTGATTTTAGAGGATAATTTTCTCCTGCATAACTTTCTTGATTCAATTTATCCTTTTTTCTGTACAGTACACACTGTAGGAATATTTAGAACATAAAACGCATCACGTAAGAGTTTTTTTAAAGTCAATATGGGCTAACAATAAGTGTTATGGAATGTTTTCCAAATGGATCACTTTGGGATTCTCACTTGTCACGGGTCGTCAATTATCTCTCTACGTTCTCGTTTTCGTTATAATTAGAAGCGAGCGATCGCTTAAAAAAGTCCACGGCGAGTGCGAAAATAAACACTCGTGTTTCATAAATCCTTACGTTCGTAGTAAACACGGGATAGCGCGTGTTTGAGTTCTAAATGGGTGAGGACGCTCCGGCTCTTAACAGATAACACGTGTCGGAATAAGAGCGCCATTGAACGGAGAAAGTATCGTATAAAAGTGTATATGAAATTTTTTTCGAAAACTTACTTTGACTAGAGAATTGACAACTGGACTATCCAGCAGGCCTTTCAGGAAGAGCAAGTCCGTGTCGTCGGCTACTTTTTCGAGCTCCTCAAAGTTCTCACGCACGTGCAGGAACGCGGCTGCAACATCAATCATGGGCTCAATCGTGACTGAAATTAACATACAATTGTTTTTTTTTTGTGTAAAATGATAATAAAGATGAAACCCGGGCGTGGCAGAAATTCGCTACGCCACAGGTGGCTGTTGTCACGACACACGTGACACATCTAAATCATTTGAATTGTGGAAATTTCGTTGCTGAAATCCAACTACTCTCTGTCAAGTACTGTCATCTACTTGTTTGACAGCTTCGTGTCCCTGTCCTTTTGAGATAAACCAGAATATCTCACTCTTATTAACGAGTTGTGACAGTTTCACTCGCGCACGAGTCGAGAGTACGGAGGTACGATGGTGATCTCGAAAGTGAGTCTGTATTTTACTCGTATTTGAATAATTGCCGAATAGTAGAACTTTCCTAACCCAAGGCTTTAGTTAACCTTCCCTCTTTCTCCCCACTATCGTTGAAGCTTTCAAAATATTCTGTTGCGAGAGAATTGAGATCAATTATTTGCCAAATATCTATTCATATTATTTAAATAATTGCCGAATAGTAGAATACACGTGTAGAAAAAGTTATGGGCGTAACCTTGAAAACTTGGAACCAACAAAATTGTTCGAGGGACGATGGAATTTCGTGACTAGCAGTGATTGAGAAAGATGATCGTTGTAAATTTAATATTCAGAAAAAAAGCACTACAAAGAGTTAGAGATAGCGTGGAATCGAAGCGATAAAAGCGAAGAAGTAGTTATTTATTTTCACTCCACGGTACTTTCGCGGAAACCGTTTTTGTTTCGCATAGCGCATTTTTCGCGACGGGCGAAATAATATTACGTCGGGATTCGTGGAATTCGGACGTATCGCGAGAAAACTTTGAGCCGTCTTCCACTCGTCCTTTACCATTTTCGATTTGATGAACTTTGGCGCCATTCATAGCGTCCATGCTCTCCAGCAGACGACGATCCTCGATCTTATCTTTCCTCCCTAAGAAGACCATTTTCGCACTCTCTTCCTACTTTACGATACTCCACAAAAACAAAACAAAACAAACAACAAAAAACAATAATTTTATAATATAGGGCACTCGAGTTATTTCCAAATATTCTCTGCTTCTCCGAGAATCATTTTTTCTTCACTTTGACCCGACTGTTGGAAACGAAACGTGCGCGAGTACCCATTCGAGGACGATGAGGCACGACGCGCGTCGCATCGAGCGTCTCCTAGCCCACCTCTTGGCCAGGTACCTTGCCTCTTTCTTCCCAACGCACCTGCACCGCCGTCCCCTCCTGAGTGATCCAAAGCGACACCACGCGGACTCCACGGAAGCGATTCGAGCGAAGGCCACCTTTTCGCGATCTACCGACGGAGCAAAATCGAGAGATCGTTCAATTTTCACACGGAAATCCTCCTCCCGGGTCTGAGACGTACGCACCGGTAACGGGAGCCCTCGACCTCGGAGAAAATATTCGGAGAACGCGACGAATTTCGAGAGAGCCGCGTTGAACACGCAACCGGGTCCGATCGAGAACTGGCTTTTTACGCGCCGAGCCCGCCTTCTCGAGGTTTCCTCTCGCGTAGAAAGGAACCAGCTGGCTGAGCGAGAGTGTGCACGAGAGCCTAGCGGAGCGCATGTTTTGCGGGAAGATGAACGTACGCTCAAAAATGTAGGAGCAGTGGCATTTTCTCTTAGTTGACGTGATGTTGATTATAATCAAAAACAAAAAACACAAAAAAAACTACACAACAAAATTGCAAGTTCTGTTTGATGAATTACTTTTATCACATGATGTTTACTAATTTGACGTTGCTGATTCTAAATATACCCTCATATAATTTGTAATGGCTCTTGTTTTACGAGTTATAGCTTTCGTTAGTAATTCGCTGTATTTCATTACTAGTTTGCTGATAAACCATAAATGAAATAAAATAGTACATTGTGATACAAGTGTGACATAGGGGACTTTTTCGAACGAGTGAACCAATGTTGTCAGCGAGGACCGTAGACGAGACTTCGCCTCGCCTTCGGCTCGTCTACGGTCCTCGCTGAGAGGATTGATCCACGAGTTCGATAAAGTCCCCCGTCACACGTGTGTCACACGATTTTTTTTAAAATAAGTGCTAGAAGGAGTGGTCTTTTTTAACTGAAATTAGTGAAGCAGATGGCGTTTTCCGTAACTGTGAAAAAAAGTACTTAAAATATAAACGTAAAAAAAAAATAAATAAATAAATAAAAAAAAAATAAAAACGTTAACGTTAACGTTATAACGTTTTATTATAAAAAAAAAAACCATGACATATTTTTTTTTACAAGAGCTGATACTGAAATATTAGTCACAGATTTGAAATCATGATGAAAAATTGGACTATGATCATGTAACATAACCCAATCATCAGATATGCTGTTGTGCAGTGTTATAATAGCGAATCAACAAATATTGCAACAAAGCCAGTATTAGAGAATCAGCACACGTGTTTGTTTCAGTTATTTTATTAATGATTTTTGATCAATGCAATGCATAATGACTATACAAAGTTGAATATTGCGTAATAATGAAGACACTAGATTTTTGGTAGAAATTTTAAATTTGTTGGGTTGATGAACTCGAAGAGAACAATAATGTACAATCTTCATTGCGACTTACTTTACAAGCTCGTGAACGTTTATGATTCCTTGTTAACCCTTTCAGGACTAACACAACACAGTATTTTAGCTATTGTGGGTGTAAAGTCAGATGAAAAAAAAGACAGTTCTTTTTTTATTTGTTCGGAAACACATTCACTGCCTTGGACACACCATTTTGACATTCAGCAAAAATTATTGATTCAATAATAAACAATCGATAACAATTTTTTTAGATGGGCCTGAAAGGGTTAAAGTTATAAAAATATTCGAAATCACCATTCTTTTTTTCCAGTGCACAGTCGCACTGATTTTGATTGCGCGATACGCTCCAGACGTTCCCAAAGTAAATTCTCGCTCTCTTCTTGCCGGTACCGCGAAAATACACACGTTCGCGTGTTAACGTCTTCGAATCCGACGCTCTCGCGGCACGGGAGGCCGGAATTGACGTTCGCTTCGATAACAATTTTCGGTGAAAACGCATATCGGATCGATGAGAGCTCGCGAGAAGTCGCGCGAGCCAATCCATCATTGCCAGGAGCGTGCGAAATTAAAAAAAAACCTCTGGGGAGTGTTTTCGCAACGAATTTTATCGGCCGATAAAACGTGGCGATGCCGTTTTACGAGCGAGACAGAACGAATCTTGTACAAGTTATAATTAGCGGAGATCCGTCTCTGTCTTCATTGTGTATGCATATCGATCGCTAGGAATTCTCGTGACGCGTGCAAGGCGATATGTAGAGCGCATTCGGTCGGTATTTAATCGTAAGTGCGAGCTCCCCGCGCGACGACCTTCAAACTCTTACATATTTTTAACGCGAAAATCCCAAACGGCCAAGGTCGCGCGAGAATTTCGCGACAGAGTTCTTAGCTAGCCGATCGATTTGTTTGTACGTGATGTAAATGAAATTTCAATTAAAACTCAAAATAAAGCAATAACGACATTCATCGTTCGTGATTTATTTACCAGAATTGCTCAGATTGTCGTTACAGTTGTTATCGTAAATTGCTGTGGATTCGCAGCATATGTCTGGGAAATCGGCCGTATTGAACATCATTTTCCAGAATTCGCTCACCAATGACAAAAATCACGAGTCAGTTCTATCAACTTCAATCATAACGGGGCTGTTTCTCTCTTCGTTACGTTCCAGAGACGGTGCGCTCTTTTTTTGATTCTCGCTGTCCCGATCATTTTGATTTTTACACTTGAGAGAAAGCGAGAGAGAGAGAGGGAGAGAGCAGAAAACGGGAGCACTTTTATGACGACATGAACTTGCCACGAGCACCACGTGAAAATGGCGAAAGCACAAGACGTAATCTATTCATAGATCAATGACGTGCCTCGATCGGGAACTATCGAAGCTTTCCGCGGCGTTCCGAAAGCACGTGGCGGATCGATCCTGAGGACAAGTGTCTATAAATGAAACAAACAAACGCCCATATTTCTGTCCGTATCAAAAATAACAATATACACTGGAGCACATCGAGATAGAATCATTGAATGGAGTACTTCACTATGCAATTCGTAAGAGTTGTACAATTTTTTTCTTCTACGAAAAAAATTCCAATAGACACGATAACTCGGCAGAGCTGAAATTTTGAATTGGAATTGATGAGGTAGCCGACGCCAACGATACTTTGATATACTGCGGACCTGTTTTTATACCTTCGAGGGTGGTTCGCGATTACCCTCACGTAATGTACAGTACGAGCACGTGCATGCAAGCACAACTCAAACTGTTGTAAAGGAAATCATACATAAGTTTCAGTCGTATTTAAATAGATAAAAACAAAGAAACTATTTAAATAATTGGAAATGCGATATTACTAAAAATATACATAGCCAAACTCGAGTTGTGCGGACATCTGCACATCAAATAATTTAATAGGCTCATATTCGACAGACGGTAACAGACCTAGGAATTCGAATTTTTCATGTCTCGCTAACTATTCTGGAATATAAAACGTAGTACCTACTGGAGCTACGAGATGGCAGTATAATCCAGCCATTCGATAGCGTAGATTACTTTCCAATACCACTTGTGTACATATTCTTAATTTTATCTCTCCAAATTGATGTACTAGCACGTTCTGTCAATTCGTAAATCATTTTAATTGCTATAATCTCCTCGAGTTTATATTCGTTAGCGCTGAAAATAAGTGGAATTAATTTTGTGACACTATCGTCGCTAATAGTTTTATACTTCATCAATAACAATTTCGTAAATTATACACAAATTTTATCATCGTGTCGTAAAAACTTGTAAATTGAAAATTATCAGCGATTCTGAAATCGACATTGCTAATTAAAATGATTATTACGATTTTTTACGAGCCAAATCAATCAGAGTTGACAAAAAATCACAATAAACCATTAAAATTTCGTCTGGTGTGGATCAAACATCTGCTTTTATCTAGTTTCGTCGTTGAATCACTGTTGTCCTTGATGGAATACTAACTCTAGTCGATGACGATAATACGGAACCGTCGTTGAGGGGCGTCTAATCAGAAATAGTGCGAGCGCGAATCATCGTGCGGGAAAGGTTCCATGACCATGCGGTTGTTATTCGAAAATCATCGCGAAACAAACAATTGACGAGTTGTAAAAAAAAGCGTAAAACTAGTCAAAATCTTTCACACGAAAGAGTAACGTAGGCGAGAGATAGACGCTAGTCGTCGCCTTTTCGAAATAAAAATAAAGAATCGATATTAGTCATCTCGAAACGGGGAAGTCTGCGAGACTCGGTATTCTTGGATTGCGCGGGCGATTGTATGTACGTGTATCGTAATTTCGAAATACGACCGTTACTGATAATGCAAGAGACAATGTTTGAGAAAGGTAAAACATTACGCACATAAACACGGGAATGTCCCTCGCGCGCGCTCGTCTCTCGCTCGCACGTTCGTAGTGTAGAGTGGGAGCAGCCGATTCGCTCGCGCGTCTAGCGCAAGCTGAGAAAGTTAACGATCGTCATTCGGTTCATTACGTTGGCGAGGATCGACCGGGGCCCCTGCCGATCGCGATATCGCCACTCAGGAGAGCCGTCATGTCGAAAATATCGGTAGGTTTCCAAGATCAGTGTGTGCGATAGATTTCCTCTAACCAATTAACCGGAACATCAATTATAATTAACAACATCAGCGATCAACGAAGGTCGACCGTATCGACCCCGGTTTTCGCGCTCAACATCGAAAAATGTACAATATTAGATTATAATTGTCGGGGTATGTACAGAATCCGCGTGTCAAACGTTTCGTCATTTTATGATGCATACGGTTTATTGTCTTCGAATCAATTTCATTGCGACTTTATTGTTACGTCTACGAACGTCGATCACGGTTTACCTACCGCACGTAAGCCCATCAAAATTCTTTATTCCGGCAGTTTCATTATCAAATTCGCGATTTCTTATTTACAGTCGAACCTTGATAAGTGACAACTGAGTGAGAAAACTGGATAAATGAGAATAATTTTAATTATCGAGTCCCATTGCTTTTACTCTCAAAAACCTCTACACTGGAAAAAAATGTTGCTGAACCAATTAAATATGCAATCATACACTGCCTAGAGGATATTATGTCAGTTCGATGAATTGTTTAGCCTGACAAAATTGTTAAATCAATCACTAATTATTTCACTCAAAAAATTTTTATTCAACTCAACAAAATATCCTCTTGTCTGTATATAATTGCATATTTAATTGGTTCAGCAACATTTTTTTCTCAGTTTATACATGAGAAATGAAAACCTCTACAAGTGAGAGTCATTTTTGTGTCAAAATCTCTATATCTGAGACTATTATTCGCCCTCAACTTCTATAAGCGAGACTTCGACACATATTTTTAATCCTTTCTCTCATTTGTCCTGTACATTTCTCAGATTTCATTAACACATTTGAATACGGTTTACTAATTTCCAGCAAAGCAAATTACATTGTATTCGTTTGACGCTCGACAGTTGCTCAGTGTCATTTACTTAGAGTGTTACTTCTGAATTATTTCTGAATTCGGTGTTCCAGAATCAACATACTATAAAATAGTTAAATTTCAGTGTCAAACAGAAAATTTAGAAAATTTGCTTACAGTTTATTTGTAAAGAGATTTAGTAATAATCCTAATTGATATTGTATTTAAATATTTCTAGTTTCTTATACCTCTCTAAGTGAGAAATAACATTGTAATACCTCAATAAATGAGAAACCTGGCTTGATGGAAAACCTCCATATGTGAGAAAAAAATATCAGTCCCTCTGACTCTCACTTATCCAAGTTCGGCTGTATTATTATTCGATAATTGAAGTCAGCATTCTATCGAGAAAAATTAACGATAGCGTATCGAGATAAGATTACGTTTGTATCGACGTTATGGGATTTTGGTGTAGTTTAAAAATTTTTCTCATATCGCTAATAGATAACTGGAATGTTGGCGGCAAACCGAGCGCCGCGTCAAAATTTTTGGCAAAAGTTTTCACATCGCAATTCGGGTCGACGATATTCCTCACATTATCGCCTCGCCGCGTTTCCCTCTCGCGTCCAGAGGATCCTCCTTTATGTCGGGACGCGTATTTCACTTCTTTATGCTATGCGTAAATGTCTATATTTGCCATTTCCCGTCTAAACGAGTGCTATTGGTAGTAAACACGGGTGGCAGAGGCTGCGAATGATGGACAACTTTTTGGAACTGCTCTTGGCGTACGATCAACGTACGGGCAGTAAATCATCCTTATATTTTTTCACATATGATTGTCGTACATTATAATGAAATTCGGTGTTTTGAGCTTGCATAACTCTCTATAAAAAAATTTTCAGGGTTTCCTCGCAACACTGTGTATCAGCTTTGCCTTGATAGCTCCGAGCTCGTCTAGATCAGGTGAGTCTCGGTTGAAAATAGTTCGGTAAACTCTTTCGACAACTGCAATTAATTTTTCTCTTCAGTCACTCGCAACGGATATGGAACCGAACCTTTCGAATTAAAAGAATCGTACGATGGCTCCTTCAATCCGCTGGGATTCAACGGAACCTGGTTATCTGGAAATGAATTCATGTACGTCGACGTACGAACGGCCAGTCTGAGGGTGTTTAATGTTGAAAAATTAACATCCGAGGAGTATGTACAGATTATGGATTTGGTAAGTACATCTAACGAGTGAAAATTAAAGACATGATTGTTTGGACGATAAAGCAATTTAAAGATAAAAAGTTAAATTTTTAATATTCCTCACTAAATCAGTCAGTCAATGAACTGAACTGAAAACGTATTTTGAGGTAAGGTACTCGAGTCAAAAGACAATCGTTCATTAATATCAGTAAATGAATAAACAAATGTGTCAAAAAGTAATCTTAGATAACATTGAAATTGAAATTATTAATTTAAATGATTAAACATTTTATTTTTTTTCTTTTCTTTTTTATTTTATTATGATACATAGAGTACAATCTATAAACAACCTTAATTATAAAAAAAAATTTCAGCCAACAGTGCCGTTGGATAGTCTCAATTACTCCCCACAAAGAACTCACATACTTATTGGACATTCCGCAGCTTCTGTAAGTATCTAAATCGAATGAGATAAAATAATTGTCATGTATGCATATTGGGCAACTCTCACAAAAGTTCTAATTCGTTTCAGAGATTCAGACACACAACCTACAAGAAATACATCGTTTACGACGTAGAACGCCGGTGAGTGTCATTGCAGAATTATTTCAAAATAATAGTTTCACTTTGATAAAGTCCGATACGCGATAACACGATTCACTGTAGTATTAAATCGTTACCCAACGTACAAGATTAACTTCGTTCGACCATTTGTAACAGATTAAATCAATCTCCCTTTGTCGAGACAGATACGAAAATTGATTTACCGAACGACAATCGATAACAAGCCAGATAAAGTATCCTAATTTCCTCTTATGCTGTTTTAGCGTTCAGAAAAATTTAGTCAACGAGGAATTGTTATTAATGGCCATTTGGTCGCCCGTGGAAAATGCCGTATTGTATCAATACGAGAACGATCTGTATTATCAACGCTTCTCGAAAGAGGGAACGGAAAAACCACGAAGATTGACGTTCACTGGTGTACCGGACGTTATTACAAACGGGGTGGCCGATTGGGTCTACGAAGGTAGATTATAAAAATTCTTTGATAATCTTATTTTTCTAACCGAGTGGCACGCTCACGCTCAATATAACAAAATTAATAGAGGAAGTACTCCGAGCTGGAAAGGCCGTGTGGTTTTCTTCCGACGGGCGATACCTCGCCTATGCGACTTTTAACGATACCAATGTACACGAAGCCGCTTACTTTTATTACGGTTCACCCGGCAACCTCGAGTTTCAATATCCAATGGAAGTGAAGATCAAGTACCCCAAGGTAATAGCATTGCGTTATTCAATTCACAGCGTCTGCTCCTCTGTGAAAATTAATTAATTTGCACTCGGGGGGCTGTTCAAATTAGCCGAGAACCTGTCCCTGGTTACGATGAGTGTTTATTAACGTTCTTCGATTTGTTTTCCCAGCCCGGTACACCGAATCCAATTGTTACGCTGCATGTAGTTGACCTGGTGCAAACGGATGCACCGAGCATCGACTTACCGGCGCCTACGGATATTGTTGGAGAGTAAGTCAATCTCAAATATTTACAGAGGGTGGCCAAATTATTATACTCGGGCAATTTTTGTATTTTTATGAATTTTTATTGCACGAAACATCACATAGTCGTATTTAAATAGTTTCATTAGCTTTAACACGTAATAAAAATTGAACATTTGAAACTCAAATATTTTTATGAATTATACTAATATTAAGTAAATGTATAATTATTTAGTATTTGGTAACTACACCTTTTGCTGCTATTACTTGAAATTTATTGAAATTTGAAATTTTTACGCACACAAACCTCCGAATGAAAAGAACAACAAAAACAAGAAGTAAAATGATGCCAAATCACGAAGTTGATCGCCAGATGTGTACATAATGATAATAAAAAAAATAATAGTATATCTACCACTCTGTGGGATGAGTTATAGCTACATCTTTTTAAATTATTCTCAATGAATGATTTGAGTATAATAATTTGGCCACCCTCTGTATGATTCAAATTCTAGTTGGAGATAACACATTTTTTGTTTCGTTTCTTTTCTACTCAGCGATTGTATTTTATACAAAATAACGTGGAATGGAGAGAATGTTATCGCGACTTGGAGCAATCGCGTGCAAAATAAGGCAGTCATAGTGGAGTACTCGTTGAACGGTACGAGAAACGTACTTTTGAATCTGACCGAGGAGAACGGCTGGTTGGAACTCTCGGAGTTGTACATTCACGATGGTTATTTGGTATTGACAAAGTCCCAGGACTCCGGGACCGAGGCCGGGAATTTTCAGCACGTGACCAGTTACCTATACAAAAATGGAATATTGTCGAACGAGACGGATCTGACGCCCGGCAATGTTGCCGTACAGCAGCTCGTCAAAGCCAGTGTAAACGGAATGGTGTACTATTTGGCCTGCGACTCCGAGCATCCCTCTCAAAGCAATTTGTATTCCGTGGCCGTAGACGGTAGTTCTAAGCCAACCTGCGTATCCTGCAGCGTGATTACTCCCGAAGGTATTTCCACGAGAATTTCATCTTGTCCAAAGTCAGTCGCGAGAATATTTCGGATGTCGAGCACTTTGCAGTTTTGACGATCATTCCCATTTGCCTCGGTGGCTCTTGATTAATTTCGTTCGTTTCTCCTTCAGAAAATAATTGCTCCTACGCCAGTGTCAAATTTTCCAAAGACGGATCCTATTACTCTCTCGTTTGCACCGGTCCCGACCCAGCCTTCGTAACGCTGTTCGATTCGTCGAACGACAAGCTACTAACTGTCTGGGAGGATAACAGAATCATACGAGACAAATTGATTCGCAAAATTCGTCCTATCACGAAAAACTTGATCGTCAACGTGAATGGATACGACTGTCGTGTGAGGTTACTCCTTCCGCCGGACTTTGACGAAGCGAAAGTTTATCCTATGCTGGTACAAGTGTGAGTACCGAAGAAAATTCATATGTTGGATCCAATTACGTTGTCTTTAAGTTCGTCGATACAATTTACAGATACGCTGGACCGAATACGATAAGAATCACCGATGCTTATAGCACCGCCATTCACTCGTATCTGACGACCAACAGGAGTGTTATCTACGCTTGGATCGACGGCCGCGGCTCGGCTTTTAAAGGCAGCAAAATGCTGTACGAAATTTACAGACGCATGGGAACCGTCGAGGTTGACGATCAAATCGCTGTGACCAAGTAAGCACGACAAACCCCTTAACATACGAATTCAAAAAAATATAAAAATGAATGCATCAAAAATAAGATAATAACAAGAAGTTGAATAATAATATCGAAAAGTTAGAATAAAAAAATATGACAAGACTCAGTCGTCAAAGTATGGCAAGTGTCCCTCTCTTTGTTCACGATTTCAATACGACATTTTTTGCGATATCCTTAGAGAAAGTTATGGTGTGAAATTGAAATTCCGGTAATAAGAAAAAATTAGTAAATGATAAATAACACACTTCGCAGGGCGTATAAATTTATTTCACTTAGTTAGCGCACATCGTACAGTAGGGAGAGGGGACAGCTTTAAACACTTTTCATTAATATATAAATTATTACTAACATAATAAAATAATTAAAACTTTAAATGTCGTAATCGCTATTTTGGATTTTTATCTTCCATAATATATTATTATCAATTGAGAAAAAATTATTCAATGAGTTATATTGATTATTAAAGTAAAAGACCATTTCGTTTAAAGGTGCCCCCTATAAGACATTTTATAAATTTTAACAAAATTTATAAAACCCTAACCATTATGATGAGCAACAGTCATTTTTAAATTATCAAATTTTAAACATCGATAACTTCTATTAAATCTAATTTTATAAACCTAGTTAACCAGACTTGTTTCACAGCGATAAACGTTAGAGACTTAGACATTTTCTTACTTGAAATAAGACTTATTCAAAACTTTGGGGGTCATTTTTCGATTCAGATTAATTAATAAAATTATAAAATACTTTAAATTAAAAAACACTTGAACGATTTTAGCTCCACTTTAGCACGATTTTAATAAAAATCATTGCTTACAGCCTTTTTTCCGTTCTTTAATTGTTCATTATACGCAAGTTGTGATTTCTTTGACCGGTTTTGACGTTCTAAACATCGCGCTTCTATTTCATTACTTTCTAGACTGTTTGTTAAAATTTTACATAATTAAAAACATATATTGAGAATTATATAATGCTTCATGACCTATTTACGAAGTTAGAAATGGTTATCAGCTATAATTACTCTAATATATAACTGTTCAAAGTTTAAATTTTATCATCTCAATAAAATAGTAGAAGGTATAGAGGATGGATGATATTTTATACGATTATAAATATATAATAATTTTTAATGTAAGAAACTTCCATTCAAAAAATAAATATTTTAGAATTGCACCTAATATTTGACTATGAAATGACGATGGATATTAGTTGGCAGCTGTGTGCCACCTTAAATTTAAAATTCACGTACAAAATAATATTTCTGTTTATTTATAATCAAAGATGTTTAAAGCTATCCCCCTCTCTCCTACGCAAAACCTCGAATCGTTAAAATGTATGTTATTCTTCAGAATTTTACAAGAGAATAACAAATGGATAGATGCCAAACGTACGGCAATTTGGGGTTGGAGTTACGGAGGTTTCGTCAACGCAATGGTCATGGCGAAAGACAAGGAGAACGTTTTCAAATGCGGCGTCTCGGTAGCTCCGGTGACCTCCTGGATTTATTACGGTATTTTTCCGCACAAATTTCTCAATTCGAGTAGCTGCCAAGAATTATTATCGTCTATTCAACCGCAGATTCTATCTACACGGAACGATACATGGGCCTGCCAACAAACGAGGATAATCTCGCCGGTTACAACGGTACCGATGTGACGAGACTGGTCGAGGGAATACGAGGCAAGAGATTCCTCCTGGTTCACGGCACCGGCGACGATAATGTCCTTTATCAACAGTCCATGGCCCTGGCTAGATCATTGGAGCTTCACGACGTACTGTTCGAGCAGATGTCCTATCCCGACGAGGCTCACGGGCTTGGCGGCGTCTACAAACATTTCTATCACACGCTCGATAGGTATTGGGCCAAGTGTTTGGGTTATCGGTAAAGCATTTCGAGATGATCGTTATTCTCGTCCATAACGAATAGCATCCTTTATCGATACGAGAATTACCTTCGGGATCGAATTAGACCTCGCAAGATGTTGTATATTTGTGTAAATGACGATATTACATAATTTCTTTTTACTCGAGTCCATTCGATTTCCATATCCTGACCTAGAATTTTCGAAAATGAGAGAAGCGCATTGCGCAAGAAGGGGACAGATGAAAATTCTCATCTCTCTGTAAGACAATGGTTCGCGCTACATCTCCCGATTCCTCGTCCTACCTCGTTTTCTCTTCCGAATGCCAAATCTAACGTTTATTCCGGTCTAAGAGAGTCTTGTAAACTTTAATCAATCAGCTTATCCAGCCTGCATGCCGGCAGTTTTTGGCCAAGTCCAGTGACCTGGAATCACTCTTACGTAATACGCCGGTAAAAAATTTCGCTTCTCGTCTCGTCTAAAAGCTCGGCTCCAAGTTGAATTTACCATCCGAATCAATTTACGATTGCACTCGATTGTATTATCGCTCCGTGCGGGAATGCAAATCCTCGCGTGGAAATGGGTCCGATCGTAAATTCGGTGCTCGGATAGTCGAAAGGTCGTGTCACGAGTCGGGAGATATGCATCTAGCGAAAAGTGGGTTAAGAATGTCGGCGTGGTGAACCTCGGAGTCCACACCTCGGCCTGAGAATCGCGCTTTAATGGCCGATAGGATGGTAGGATTCTCAAGGCCGCTCTGGCACGCGAGTCCTTCGACGCGAGAGGTGTCTTTCCCTGATTTACCGCTCCCGGTTACTCGTTTTGTGTTCCGAGTTAATCGTCGGAATCTCCACCCATTCTTTCTCTTTTTTCGTAAACGATCTTACACCGGCTATTAGTCCAACTACGTAGAGGCGAGCGACGAAAGTTACGGGAAATGATTAAGAGAGGCACCCTTTTTTCAGCTCGACGTTTTAAAGATCTCACCTTGGCGAAAAGACAAAAGGAGAAAAAGACGGAAGGAATAGGCGAGCCACATGGGGAACCATCTTCGATAAATACCCCGAGACAAAATTTTAAGCACTGTTTTAACGTTGTAAACCATTGGCTACAACTAAATAAGTCAAAACTTATATGCGACGTGTGTATTCGATTTACTAAGCTGAGGTTTAAAACAGACTTTTATTTTAACGTTTATGACTGGTAAAATTGGTTGTGTACATTCACAACTGTATGTACGTTCAAATATCGTTTTGAACTTACTAGTCGTATCGGGATTTTAACGTTATGAATGTTGTAATGTTGTAATGTTGTATGTTGCTGTTGTTGTTGTTACTGTTGCTGTTGTTATTGTAATGTTGTATGTTGTTGTTGTTATATCGATGTTATTATTACTACTTTTTAGGCGTATTTTTTTTATGCGTTTTAGTACAACTAAAACGTCTAAATCAGGCTACAACAGTAAAATTCAAGTTATTTACGTTAAGAAGTGGTCTAAAATTTTGTCTCGGAAAGTCGAGAAAGGATGAGGGTAACGACTAGCACTGCCCATTATCGTTCTCCACGATGTCGCGCTACTCGTTGATAATGCGGTCTAGTCCTTGCGTTTAACGTGCAGAGCTCCTCCTCCCCTCCCCCTTCCTCACACGTAGAGCAACCCCCATGAAACTCACACGGTCCCATTTACCGATAAGACAAGGCTGTACGGTATTCATCTATTTCTCTAGATCTCACGCGTTAAAATTTCACAGCCCCTCTCGTACCTGTCGTACTATACGTGTGGTTTTCATAAATTAATTCCTACCAGTTGTTAATCATTTATTCCTAAGGTAATTAACATTGCATGTCATATTTCGCGTCCTTGTAACGGGTGCGAGGATAAATGTAACGACCTTTCCGTTGATTGGCGTCTGCGATATAATTACATATCTCGGTAACGTTTAACGAGTTGCATAGAACGGGTTATTAATACAGAAATTAAACGAGTGCCGTTCCCGAAATACACCGAGGGAAGTCTTTCATGTCTGTACTTAAATCATTACTGAATTTCGCGATCGGGATCTCCAGCCGGGCCTCTCCTAACGGAAAGGGAGCGCATTTCCCGAACGATTAATCTCGCATTTGCGCACGTTAACCTTGACCGGTTGAGCTGAGTTAGAGAAAGGGAGAGAGAGAGAGAGAGAGAGAGAGAGAGAGAGAGAGGGAGCGAGCGATGGAAAGGTTATCGTGGGTTCAAGGACACGTACAACGGACGTTACATATGTGTTTTGCGTCAATCGATACGACGAATAGGGTTAAAACTTCTCACTTCGCGTGACCGGCGTGATTCGAGAAAACCGCGTGTGTGCAAGAAGTGGCTCAATGACGTTTTATTCCGGAGGTATTTCTCGCGAAGGAGGACAGGGAGTCTCGATTTCCTCTCGATAAACAAACGAGCCACCCCTTCCCCTCTCGCGAGTCGCGGAAGTGGGCTTATCGCACCGCGAGTGTTTCGAGAAACGCCGGTAGGCACGCTTTCACTCCTCCTCTTTCCTCCGTGGCGTCTTCTAGGGACAATAAGAGGCCGAATGAATGTCTCTCGCGAACGGAGATTGTCTCTTCTCCTCCTTTTCTCGTGGATGCCTGTCGGAAGGCTGCGCGAGGAAACGAACCGAGATAAACGACCAAGACGTCAAAGGATTTTCGATGTCGCATACGTCGAGAATGGAAAATCTATGCAGCCGCGGCGGGCACGCGCGTTTCCTCGGCACAGTACGCTTAAGACAAAAATAATACAGTCGTATACGCGAACCGCGAACGCGCAATAAAAATAATGCCCAAGCGATGCAAAATTGCTGGATTCGAGCGAAGACGGAAAAGTTAACCCTTTCGAGACGGCGCATATTTTTTTCCTCAAAAGTCGCATTGATATACCTTCAGAAAGGTGTGGAAAGATGCCAGTGAAAATTTCAACTGTTAATATTAACATTTAGAGGTCGCTCATCGCGATTTTCCATTTTTTTTTTTTTTTTTTTAGTTGCAGTCTTATCCATACGGCTGTGTCAAACTAACTGATAATTGAGATTAAGTATCATTGCACACACGGTGTGCAGTCGGTCTCGAATGGGTTAAGAGAGAGAGAGAGAGAGAGAGAGAGAGAGAGAGAGAGAAGAGTTGAAAACGATAGGTCGCAGTGGTGAAAGGGGAGGAAAAAAAGGGAGCGTATAAAGTCGAAAGGAATGGTCAAATGGTGAACGAGATGTGAAGACGAAAATACGTTTGTTCTGATGAAAGCAGAGAAGGAAAACTGGTGGTGAAGATTGAGAAAGTGAGAGAGAAAGAGAGATCGCGGTGGGAGGAAGTGGAGGAGGAGGGCGCGTATGAGGTGGTGGGGTGAAGCCAGGATAGAGCGGAGGGGGGAGGGGTTCGTTCGGTGCGAGCGCACGGAGATAAAGCGGGTGCGAGAGAGAAAGAGAGTCAGTGGCGCTGGTGAGCTCGAGTGGGGATGAGAGAACGAGAGAGAGAGAGAGAGGGGAGGCGGAGGAAGAGAGGAAGAGGAGGAACGAGAGGGTGGCAGCACCAGGAGGCCGAGGCTGCGGCGTTGCCTCAGTGCCGGCGCAGTGGCCGGGCCATCGTGTCCTGCGGCCAGGTCTCTCTCCGTGGCTTTCTTCTCTCCCTCTCTCTTTTTCCCCTTCATACATATTCTCCCTTATACACAGCACACACACACACACACACACACACACACACACACGCACGCACACACACACACACACACATACACACACACACACACACACACATTATATACATAAGCACACATTTTCCTTTTCCTCTCGTCTGTTTTTCGTTTCTCGATCCGTTCGGGCCCGGCGAGCGAATTTTTCATCCCGCGAATTTTTCTCGCCGCCCTTGCACGGCCCACAGAGGGAGTAAGAAAATACCGTTTCATTCCTGAGTAACAGCGAGACGGATATTCCCGCGCGACGTGTCACCGAGAGAGAGAGGAAACAAGTGAATATAACGTAGCGGCCGTGCTACTCGCGTTCGCGCATTATCTCCTCCTCTCTCTCCCTCCTCGTTCTCGCTCGATTTCGTCGCGTCGTATCGCTACGGTACAGTGTGGCTCATCCCGGCTGCGTATGTGTGTGCCTGTGTGTATGCGTGTGCATGCGTGTATGTACCGGGAGAATAGAGAGGGAGAGAGAATTGAGAAGTACTCGAGGACGAGAAGTCGCTGATCGAAACCGGCGGTGAGGGATTTTCACAGTGGTGCTTGTGTTGAGCGGTGTGTCGCGGGTCCTCGATAGAGAGAGAGAGAGAGAGAGAGAGAGAGAGAGAGAGAGTGAGAGGGAGAGAAAGAGAGAGAACTACATATAAGTATCCATCAGGAGCCTACGGAGACTGCTGTTGCCTGCCGATGGTGCGAGAGGGTTAGTGCGTGACGACGGTGCGTGGCACGGGGACAATCGGAGAAGAGAACACCGTGCCGAGCAGTAGCAGAGGTGGCGGCTGCGGCTGCGGCAGCGGCGGCGGCTGCCGGGAGGATCGGGCTGAAGAGGAGGGAGCCATGCCGCCCGGGCGAGCTTGTCTCGAGGCAGCTACCAGGATCACGCACCCATCGCTTAAAATCTTTTTACCAACTTGCTGCGGTTAATCTTCAATTACGTTTAGGTAAGGCGATTGATTCTCAGTCCCAAAAATTCCCACTCGGAAAAATCCGTCGATCGATATTTCACGAGAAATTTTGCTGGGAAAACACGATCGAAATTTCGGTACTCGTTCAATACTCGTTCGTTCAAGTTCACTCGCACCTTTGTCCTCCCACCTCTCGGGTTTTTACATCGAGGAAACGTCGAATTTTCATGCGCGCGCGCTCATCGTAAGCCGTACCAGATACATCCCGAATACAGTGTTCGGGATACTGAATTTCAATCAGTTAATTTGACACAGCCGTATGGACAAAACTCTTTGCCATTAAAAAAAAAAAAAAAATATGTGCGACCTGTAAATGTTAATATTAACAGCTGAAATTTTCACTGGCATCTCTTCACACCTTTCTGAAGGTATATCAATGCGACATTTGAGGAAAAAAAATCCGTCTCGAACTGGTTAAGGGATTTACGAAACGCTTTCGGAACAATGAACTCCATTGTCTACCCTCGACGTCGAGAGATACGTCAATGCAAATGCGTCGCGTGCGTGTAATCGGGAGGAAAACATTAATTCCCGCTGCGGCGTCGTCTCGTATCGGGAGCTCGCGATCGCGAAAGAATTTTCCAATTGTCTCTATCCCCCGAGAATCGTCGATTTGTCTCCCGAGCTGTCTTATTCTCCGTCACGAGTCAGAATGATTATCTCGTTCCTCCTCCTGTGTTTACATTTGTTTCACACCAGCCAATTAATTCTCAATCGAGCCTCTTCGATGGCAATCCGAGCTTTGACGGAATTCCGGTTTGGGTAAACTCGCGAGTTTGTTATTTACACAATTTTCTAATCGAACGGTTATCGCGTTCTCTTAATTTTTGATGCGTAATGAACAAATGATTGTACATATTAAAAAAAAAAACATCGTGCCTTAAAGGGTTAACCCTTAAATGCATGATGATGTAAATCTACATCAGTAAGTTTTGCTTGTTTTATTTTTCCCTTAATCTATGTTTAATTATCTACCTGTTTCAATTTATTGTATTTAAAAAGAAAAAATCATGCATTCAAGGGTCAATATGAAAACGCGAGACTATTTATTATCGCAAAAGTGACGGCTCATCGTCGCGCGGCTCATTACGAATCCTCAAACGGTTAAAACTGTTTTCCCACTTCTCTCCTGTTTTCTCTCACAACTCCCGACATTCTCACGCCTACATCGAGGCAATTAATTAATCGAAATTTTAATCGCCCGACGATCATACGACGCAGCGATTCTCCGTTGAACAAGAATTTCGGTATAACGAATCCAATTTACGTCGAACGTCGTACCGCGTTAAGTCGTTCATTTTCAGACGGCGAAATATCGAACGGCGCTTGTCCGTGAGACTTCCTTGTTAGACTCCGTTAAGACCGCAACCACGCAAATCCTGCGGGATATAACACACTCCGAGGTCTTTATTGACCTCTTGGGTTGAGTTAAAAATTGAAAGCTAACGTACCGATCGCTGGATTATTCTCTGGGAGAAATACGCTCGTTGATTTTGTCAGCCCGTAGAAATAACGCACAGTTTGAGAAATCGAGGATGAATACGTTCGTGTGCATCGCGACACTGTACAGAATGGAACGATATTTCAGGGTTTGATAACAAAATGAGAGAGAGAGAGAGAGAGAGAGAGAGAGAAAGGAAGAATATACCTATTACCGATAAAAGCGAGTACACAATGCGAGATTCGTGGCATAATCGGATCGTGGATTGGAAAGGGAGACGTATCCATCAATCATCGGGCATTGTCACAGTAAAACTAAAATATTGCCTGTTTTCGGCGTTATCCCCATCGAGTTAGGGATTTCAATATTCGCCTGTTACAGCGGGATAACGCGATTTAACGAACGCCTTTAACGTACCGCCGGTACACCTGAACTTGCTTTCATTTTGCATGAATGACGTTTTCGAGGGTCTAAACAACGTTTGAATAATAATAAACGCGGTAAACGCGCGAATCGACTCGGCGAGGTGATTAATGAGTATTATCGGATGAGCGATTGCCACGACGATTAATTTTTCGGTTACCGAATCTCGGCTGCTGGCCACCGAATTCTGGGCTAAATGATTTGTACTTTGATACAACGATTACAATTATTATCGTTCAGCCGACCAGCCATTTCCGGCAATGGGATTGCGCGAAATGTCGCACTATAGCGGGGACTCAACTTCGGAACGCATGGCCCTGGTTAATCGAGTATCGGCTATTAAACGCTAATTGCACGCAATGTGCCACACCGGCGCGAGGAAAAGAAGAAACGGCTGCTTTGATCGGTCAAACTACTGTTTACTCGATATAGAATAGATTTACCATCTGTGACCACTTTAAGAAATTTCAAAATCAAAAGTTTAATCAATATAATCATAATATTTAATAAAGTAAAATCAATTAATCAATTCTTGGATAAGTAGTTGAATTATTACAAGTATGAACCTTCAGAAATCTCTTTATTGTAAAAAAAAAGTTGAATTATTATATAAATTTTCAAGTGATCTAAGTAATTAAAAATACTATGAATGTTACACACGGTTCTCAATAATTATTAGTGACTTACTTATAGAGTCTTTTTTAAGATTTTTACTAACAATAATAGAAATTACTCAACTCTGGTTGTTTTTTTAATATTTTTTGGAAGTATACCTACTTAACAAGCATCATGAAATATTCACAATGACGACAAATCTAAAAATCGTAGAAAACTAAATCATGTTATAGTAAGAATCAAACACTAAGTTTATTAATATAAATTTCAAAATGGCTACAAGTGGTACAGTGCACTGAGAAAAAAATGTTGAACCAATTAAATATGTAATCATATAGTGCCAAGAGGACATTTTGTTGAGAGGAATAAAAATCTTTTGAGTGAAATATTTATTGGTTGATTTAGCAATTATTTTGTCAGACTAAACAATTATTTCATCGAACTGACAAAATTCCTCTTGGCACTATATGTGTTCTAACTAAATGTTCAACAACATTTTTCTTCAGTGTGGCCACAAATGGCACATCTACCCTAAGCGGGAAATATTCATCGGGTTGAAAAACAGCGTGGAAAATTGATTGATTTTTATCGAGAAAATTGGAACGCAGCAGCGGCGATAGACGAGCCGATTAAAGGACTTTCCGGAGCAGAGAGTTGATATGCATAGGGAAATGACGCAGAGAGCCGCGTAGAGGGGTGAATCTTGTTCGGAGGAACGGGCAAGAGGGAAGATACGGGCGCGAAAATGAAAAGTTGCCTCCGAGCCAGAAGCGCGATCGATATTCACGCCATAATCCAACGTACAACCGAAAACTTAATTCGGTCGTTCTTATTAGCGTTGCGGTTTGCAGAAACAATTCATTAATGCGGTTTCGGTATTGCCAATATCGCAAACGACGTCTGCTTACACATCTACGTATATCGCCTCATGGCTGTGTCCTCGTCGCGGAGATCCCCAAGTCATTTTAAAGTATTATTTCATTCCAAGTTTTATGGCGAGGGATAGCTATTTATAATGGCAACAATCTCGGAACGAAACAAAGTGGATCGCAGGCTAAATTCAATTTCCCTACTTTGTTCTGTATTCGTTGTATGCACTTTAAAAAAATGGCTGGATTAAATGCCGTAATACAATCGACGAAATCAACGCGCGCGAGTCGGGTAACGTAATTTTTTTATAATTGGGTTCATACTCGGTGTTCAGAAAAAAAAACATTCAATATTCATATACCGAATAGTACTCTCTATACCAAATCGAGAAGGTCCTATAGGCATAGGTGGAAATGTCAACTGGTTCGGAGATTGGTTTCACTGAAACCAATTAAGTGTATAGAACGGTGATTTTATAGTTCAAAAGTTGAATGTAGGCTTCAAATACAAATCAAGAAGTGGCAAATATGGCCGGACTAATGGAAATGTTTAGTTGCACGCCTTTACGTGAATAAATTTTCTAATCGAAGGGTTCTCCCTCGTACACTATTTCGAACTTCATCAACGTATTTACAAAGGAGTATCAAAAAACGAAGACGAGTTACACATTTCACTTTACGTTTATATAACATATTTGGTTCAATACAGTGATGAGTACTATTTGCTACACTATGAATGCTGAACAAAGATTGGCAAAAACAAAATATTTGAATAACGATTATTTTATCACTTCTGAAATCAGTAATCTGAAACAAAATATTATTGATTACTTTTGGAATCAGCAATCGGCACCAAAATATTAATCATTACTTCTGTAATCAGTAATTGGGAACAAAAAATTAATCACTACTTCTGTGATCAGTAATTGGGAACAAAAAATTAATCATTACTTCTATCATCAGTAATCGGGAACAAAAAATTAATGATTACTTTTGTACTTTTTATAGGATACTGTTAGAATCATTTGATTAGAAGATCAATACATTTTTATGGAGCCAGATAGCTATATACCGTCATTATCTCTACGTCAAATATAAGTTTTCGAAACATAATCATTAATATTTACTGATTACTGATCACTGATTACAAAAGTAATTATTAATATTCTGTTCCTGATTACTGATTACAGTTGTAATCAGCAATCAAAGTCGAAAATATTGATGAAATTAGTCATTACTGCCTGACACTGATGCCGAATACTTCTTTGAAACACCCTGTACATAAAATCTAGACGAGGAGAGGTATACCGCATACAGGTATAGTGGCTCGAGTGCACAATAATCTCGTCTTCCGTGCTCGTGCATTAATGCATTAAATCCATTCCACGAGTTTGGAAGGTAGCGAGCGCATAATCATAACGGGAAGAGGATGATTGAAACTTACACTTATTACGTCGTCTCGAGCTCGCTCGCGGTGTCGCGGATGAGAGCTTTCACAAGCCTCCTATACGGTATAATATTGACGCAAGGTTCTCTTCATCCCTACGGCGTTGCCCAGTCCATTGATACCCCGCCGCGGCTTTCGAGCTTTTCATCGCTTGCAATCGTCCTCTCGCTCGCACTCGAAAAGAGATTCATTTTTTGAATAAGATATAAGATCCCACTGCGGTCGCGGTATAGCCCTAGTAGAAACGAAATCGAGTTTTTAGCCAGTAACTGGCCAGTTTAACTAGACTTGAACTAGGAACTGGCTAATGTACTATCGAGTAACTGTCTAGTAACCGGCCAGTTTTATTAGATATCAACAAAAACATGGCGACTTTGAATAAAACTGACAGCTTTCAGGTTATCAAAATTGTGATTGTGTTATTGTGATAATTGTGATTGTGATTATGTTACTGAATAAGCTTACTGCCTAGTTACTAGATTTGATTGCTGGCCAGTTTCTAGACTTAATCAAGTAAAACCTGATTAATTTCTACTAGGGAATCGATTCTCTTTAGGCGGGAAAGAACAGCGGAATCGAGTCTCCTACGATTAATCGAGATTCCGTGTCGGGATTTTTCGCTCAGAGTGTGTGCACCTGTTAGGGTGCCGTGAGAAAACGGCGGTGACGCGGCCGCCCCTGAACCTAGACTCACTCGGGGCCAAGATCGGTTGACATGGTAACAGTAGCCTTCACCTGAAAGGTAATTTCGCGATATAGCGTCGGATAACGGACACATCGATCCTCGATTCGAAACGACTGTTAAATTCTTTCTCTCCCCTTCTCTCTCCCCTCCCTCCGCTCATCTCTTGCCTCGAATCTGAAATTCCGTTCGATATTTTTTCTCTCCTCTCCCGCCAAGTACTCGGAATAAGCAACTCGGTTTTATAAATATTCCCGGACCCGTCTCGATTCGCTCCGAGTAAATATTGGAAGTGAGCGAGAGCCGATGACGGATCCGCGACTCGCGCCTCACCGGAATACGCATTCTCGCGCAACAGTCGGACAGGGAAGTACTTACCGGCCTCGATCGGATCTGCTTAATCAACGCGCCCCGGTACGTTGCTCCATTACTTAACAAACTCGCGCGCAGAGTTTTCGAATGGTGATTCGCGGCGGTACGAAACGAGCTTAGTTTCGCCGGGGCAAAAATTTAATTATTCCGCGCGTGAAGTTCACCGTGACTGGTACAAAAGAGAGGAAGAGAGAGAACCGAGATCCAGACTCGAGATACAAGATTCCGAGTTTTTTGTAGCCGCTATATTTTTCCCCCAACGAATATACTCGACTCGTTTTATCCGAGTTTCATTATTCTGAAAAAATTGTATGATGTTCGATTCGAGCTCTCTCTTTCTCTCTCTCTCTCTCTCTCTTTCGGTCTCTGTTTTCATTAGGCAAACACGAAATCAATCGGGGATACATCCCACAGAGGGTCGAGGAAGTTCTCGCAAAGTGGAAAAAGTCGTGCGGTCTTTTCCAACAATACACGAACACACTGCGCGGTGAATCTAGGCGGTCGGTTCGTAGAAACCTCGCGAATCTATTTCGGAATAGAGCGACGTTATAGTTGTCGCGTACTACCGGCGTTCGGATATCAGAAATAATGCTGGGACGCGTTCACTATTCTCGGTTGACCGTCGCATAATGGCGTTATCGTACACGGTAAAAATGAATGTGTAATATGTTAAAAGTTTTATGTCAAATCATGAACAATCTTAACTGTAAAATCAACAGAATCGAATATGTTAGCCCACACCTCGTTGTAAACAACATATTTCAGTTCTTAGATTTCAAAAAGTTACATATTTCTTAGTCAAAATTACCATGTTTGCCAATTTAAATTTATCATCGTTTTTTGTTAAAAAAATGTAAGAAAAGATTGTAGATTGTGCTATCAACATACCAGTTTGTTGAAGATTACATATTAGCTATATTAAATGAACAACATTTAATTTCAGGCGAATCAGTTATTAACATGTAACTAAATTAAATTTGTTACACGTTGCTTCATATAATTTAAAGTAACTAAAAAAATTTGTTAAGAATTTGACATATAATATTTTATATTTTTACACATTGCTTTATATTGTATTGACACCAAAAATTATTGTGGACTTTCTGGGACAAGCGAAATATGTTAAATTTAACATATTCGTTTTTACCGTGTACTCTGTTTCTTTCTCGTTCTAGAGCGAGAGAAAATTCTCGCTCTTTCCCATTACGCTTTCTCTCTCTCGTCTTTTATCTAATCTTCGCGTACTTCCCTCTCATCCAGAGACGGTGAAAATCAGTTTTCCGCTAGAGTCCTATGAATTTCGTTGGCTAGTGGACAGAAGACGAGTGTTTATTCAGTCCAGGACCGTTCCACTTCGCGAGTGAAAAATACCGTTCGCTCCCTACATCCCAAGAAATCCGCAGCCAACTTTTCGATGGAGGAAATTTTAATTCTCTCTCTCATTGTCGTCTTTTCAGTGTGTACGGATCTTATTCTTTTTTTTCTGGGAAAACGAAGACAAATATAGTTTCTTTCAACGACATCCGATCGATCGGCCGGAAATCGAACAGCAGGCACTTTTTTTCTCTTCCTAACGACGAAAGTTCGTTTCCTCGATTCTCATCGGCTCGCTGCAAGTCTGTATATACGTATATACACGTAAGAATAGTTCTGGTTTAACGAGCGTACACCGCGGGTCGCCCTGGCTCGCGGCACCGGATCCGATTGCGTAAGATACAGTGGCTGGGTGTGTATATTACCGGCCGGGTAAAATTTCGGCTAGTTCGACTGGCGCGATTCAGTCGAATGCGCACGCGACGCGAACGATCCCGATGAGCCGGTGTGTCGCGTACCGCAAAATCGTGTCGTCAATTCTGTGAAACGCGAGTTCGAGGACTGCCCGAGACAAAATTTTAGACCACTTGACGTAAATAACTTAAATTTTACTGTTGTAGCCTAGTTAGTTGTACTATTAGAGTCAATACGGCTAAAAAGTAGTAATAATAACAACAAAAACAACGACAACAACAACAATAAAAACACAACATTACAAATAACATAAACAACGGCAACAACAAAAACACAACATTACAACATTCATAACGTTAAAATCCCGATACGACTAGTAAGTTTAAAACGATATTTGAACGTACATACAGTTTCGAATGTACACAACCAATTTTACCAGTTATCTGTGTCTGAACGAGAACATCTTAGGTCTTAAACGTTAAAATAAAAGTCTGTTTTAAACCTCATTATCAACTTAGTAAATCGAGTACACACGTCGCAAAGTTTTAACTTATTCAGTTGTAGCAAATGGTTTACAAAAACAGTGCTAAAAATTTTGTCTCGGGTGAATATAACGACGGCTCTAATCGGGTCCATTTTTCTCTTCCCGCGCTCGCAGAGTCTATTTATCTCTCCCGGCGTACCTATGGCCATTTTTCGCGAATTCGTGCCAACCAGCGAGTGGGATACGGCTCGATTTCGGTACCGGAGATGAAACATCGAAGCTGAGGCAATATTTTTTTTCCGTTTACCCTCTCTCTCTCTCTCTCTCTCTCTCTCTCTCTCTCTCAATGCACTAGTAATGCGTCGTTTTTGTGCGGAGAGTCCCATTGATGGGCTCGGAGTGTAACGAGATTCGGATGCAATCGATTTTCGCAGTGGGAACGGCCGAGGTGAATTTACGATTCATCGGCCCGATATGAATTTTTTATCTCGAGCGTATTCGCCTGGCCAATCGAGTATGTTTTACCGAGCGATTCTCGAAAGTTAATATTGGTACTCGTCGATCCAGCGCGAGCTTCTTCACGGGGCAAGCGAGGAGGCGTTAATATTTTTGTCATCGCCGCTGCCGTCCGATCTCACGGTTCTATCTATTTAAAACTTAAAGCGGATCGGTGAAACTCGTACCGTGCACGGATAAGCCCGCTTCGTTGACGCGGCGAGGAGGAGGGGTCTTAATTAAAATCACGTCGAGTCGGCATATTACGGGAAACGACCTCAAACGGTTTTCAACAAGTGACGGTTTCTCGAGTATCGATGAGTGTCATTTCGCGAGTGCGCGCCGAAAGAGCGCTATTCGATTTACACAAGGAGAGCGTAAGTTTACGCTTCGATTCTGGCTTACGTTTGAAGAAAAATTTGCACTGAAAATACTACCAACTGAGTGGTATTTCGTCGCAGTTTGCGTGATATTGATGTAATAACAACGATGTTAAATAAATAACAATGCATTTTGCAACAAAGTCAATTTTGGAGATTGAGCTATGTTTCAATCATTTTATTAAAGATTCTTGATCGATGAAAATATTCATATCGACTAGACAAAGTTGATTATTCTATATTGATAAAGTTATACCACATTCTTATTAAAATCTCCAAATTTGAAACGGTAAAACAATGACATGTTTAGTTGTACATGTTTAGTTAATTAACTTGACAGGTACAATAACAATGACTTTACAGTTTTATTCGTTGCCATTTATTTGACAGGTTCGTGAACGTTCATGGCTCTTTGTAAAAGTAATCAAGATTTTATTTTGAATCGTGTTTTTCGTATGGTTCCTCTTCGGAGAAGCTCCTTATCCTCTCTTTCGTTATTTGCTTGCAAATAAATTCGATCGCGAACGATTCCATAAGTAGATAAATGTCATTAATATAGATTAATTCTCCCAAGTTGCATTTAATTTGCATAACACTTTGCATTGCGCATTGTTCTTTTTTCTCGCCGGGGCGAGCCGAGACCATTACGAGAATACGCCCCGAGCTTATAACCCTCAATGAAACATTTCGCTGACTCCCCGGACCGAGCAAAAGAGCGCCTCTCGTGAATGCGACACTCGTATAGTAAGATAACGAAAGTGTTCTTCTCGCGAGTTCTTCAACTTCCTTCCTCCCTGGCTTCGAACGGACTTTTCGAGACACTCACGGATTAGACTATTCTCGTTAAAGCACTAGTCATTCATAATCGCGGTAATTCTTTATGAATGCGGCTCCTCGAAATCGAATTTGTAACTTTAGATGGATAAATAGATAGATAGGGTAGATGTACCATTTGTGGCCACTGTACCACTTGTGGCTACTTTGAAATTCATATTGATATACTTAGCATTCGATTTTTACCATAAAATGATTTAGATTATCTCTACAATTTTTACTGTGAATATTTCATTATGCTTGTTAAGTAGGTATGCCTATGTACTTCCAAAAAATATTAAAAAAACAGCCAGAGTCGTAGTGTATCCGAGCAATTTCTCTTATTGTTAGTAAAAATCTTAAAGAAGACTCTATAAGTCACTAATAATTATCGAGAATAGTTTGTAACATTCATAATATTTTTGAAATGCTCCACTAATTGTTTATTTATATACTTGAAATTTTATCAAAAATAGTGCTATGGCTAATACTGGTATAACAGGCATTACAGTACAATTTAACTTTTTTTTTTATAGTAAAGAGAGTTCTGAACGTTTATACATGTAACAATTCGACTACTAATCCAAGAATTGATTAATTGATTTTCCTTTATTAAATACTATGATTAAATTGATTAAACTTTTGATCAAAGACACGAAATTCCTTAAAGAGGCTACAAATGGTACACCTACCCCATCATTTATTCAGTCGTCTTGACTATTAATTAAATCAAATACAACTAAAACATATATCATAATTTTGATCCACCTATATTCATACTTTCAACATTTTTCTAAAGCTCTCCACTCTCTCACACATTCTGACCTTTCATGGCAACGCGTCATACATTTTCACTCCTCCATACCATAAATTTTTCTGCGCTCTACACGTTTTCCGAAATGCTATTTGTATCTTTCCCATTTGACGCGTCACCCTTTCACTTCCTTCGCTCATTAAACTGATATTTTGTTTAAACACACCTGGTGAAAAGCCTCTCACCGCATTAAAAATAAGTATACATTAGGGTGGGTCAAAAAAATTGAACAATTTTTTTTTTCTTCTGGTACCTTGAAAATATTGTTCAAAGTGACCAAAAAATCATACTAGCGAAACGTGAGAACTGAGAAACAATTTCAAGAGGCGCCTATTTGTGATTTTCCAATTTAACACATGAAAAATTTTTTTTTTTTAAATACAAAATGTTCTTACTCGATGATGAATCAGCGTATTGTCAAAACTTATACATATTTTCATTTAACAATATTTTCAAGCTACCAGAAGAAAAAATAAATTATTCAATTTTTTTGGCCCACCCTAGTATACATTAGGGTGTTTCAAAAAAAAAAAAAAATTTTCCTTTCATCCAATGGTGTCA